>JAHWFP010250545.1:0-24164 GCA_023313725.1 Lithobius niger
CTTAAGATGTTAGTCACACCCTAAGATGCTTAGTGTGCTCATATTATGCGCTAAGTAGTGCTAGTGCACCTTTATTATGTAATTGGGCAGAGCTATGTATGGTTCATATCCAGATGTTATAACTATGGTTGTATGGTAGTCTGTACATTACACCTGTACGTAGGTGGAGCCATGGTACTGTGGGTGAGAGGGTGAAGTGCTGTGGGGACACCTTATGTTACATCCTGGTATTACGAGCTGATACTTAAGCAACACTCCTGGCCTTAGCTAGCCAGTTCACCTCTGGGCTCCAACCCAGCAACACTTCTCTCCTCTCCTCTACACTACTGGGGTGCTGAAGCCTTCTAAGCCTCCTGAGCTACTGAACCACTGTACTGCCCGCGTGGACCTGAATAAACCTACTTCAACCCTAACGAGTCTGGTTATTTGGGTGTGGACTTGGACCGCCTTCTTCATACCCATACCAAGTGGTGCATCCGCCCCCGTAGCACTAGCCTAGTGCTATTAGGAGCTGAATCACGCAAAAACTCTATAGCGCAGGCACCGTGGACGCTTCCCTTCCTCCGGCGCTGACAGCGGACGCTTCCTTCCCTCTGGGCCCCCTGAAAGTGAAAGTGCACCGGGAGGGGGGGGGGGCTTCTGATTCGTGCGCTCCCCAATCAGAACTGCCAAAAACTCACTTCCGGAATACGCGAAGAATAAACCTCTGGCAGTATTCAGTCAGAACTGTAGAGCGCCACACTGTGCGCAGATTTCCTTCTTTGTAGTACTCTGTTTTAGTTTCGTAGCAACTGCATCGAAATACAGGTTTACCTCACTAATAAAATCATAAGCTAAAAATAAAGCTATTCCGTGGATTACTTTCTTCCTTTGGATTTTATATCCTCTAGATTTTCTTTATTTGGTTTTATTTTCCTGGATTTCCTTTGCCGTTTAGCCACGTAACGAACTGATCTACAGTCCTCGGCACAAAATACTATAGTTGCGCCAGATAGAACAAAACATGAAAGCATACAAAAAACATGCTCCAACTTTGTGATTGAGCCTCTATGGATTGGATAGCCAGAACTTTTTTTTATTAAATAGAATAACAATTCTATCTGATGGGAAAATAAAACCTTTACCTGGTGTGAAGAAATTTCCATCTGATAAAATTTTATGTGATGGGTGCACACATTTTTTATTGGGTGGATGTTCGCTCACGTCGACCTGATGGGTTTTCAGTCTGATGCGAGGTCAGCGAATCTTCATTTTTGTGTGGGTTATATCTCGCAACCCAAAACAACAAATCCTGAATAAAACCTAAACAAATTTCAGGTAGGTTATAAGGTTTCTGGCAGGCCCACTTCAATAGGCCTACTGGCATTGTATTATTGCCAGTAAGCTTTATTGAGTTTATAGGTACTAATACGTCCCTTGATATATGAAGGGTTTGTGGTGTGTATGGCTGGTGGAGAGAGTTGTGGTGGTGGGGGGGGGGGCTGCTTTTTTTGCTTGAATGTGTGGAAGGACAAGTGGGGGCATTAGATCAGAGAGCGGGGCATCGAAACTTTGTGAATCATACTATGTCTTTCCATTTCACCGAAAGTCCTGATTAAAATTCTGCGAAAACGGAATTCCCATTTCGCCAAATCCCATTTCGCAGAATCAAAATACTCTATAAAAACATAATATTGTTGAAGTTAAAGAAGCATTCCTAACTGAAAGGAATTTACTATTAGCTGAGGTTTCTGATGTTATGTTTAGCTGCAGCAAGCGCAGCAGCGCAAGCGAGGCACGTAATTTCATTTGAAAATGAATATTCGCCAAAACAGGAGTCGGCAAAACGGGAATTCTCGTTATGCCGAAAATTAAGACACTGATTAAAAATCGGCGAAACGGCTATCCGATCTCAAATTTGATACTCCCCCCCCCCTCCCCACTTTCGAAAATATTGACTGGTCCCTGAAACCAGGGAGAATGAACTACAGAGCAAAATGTCGCAGATAAAATGAGAACGGAAATAAAAAGGCAAAGGTAAAAAACACAAATAAAACCATATCGTCTAATAAGGATCGCGAAAGCCACTCACGTAAAAAGAGCCGTGGGAATGTGTAATTGATATATAGGACTACTCTCCCATTTTTTGATTTGTACAGCATCTTGCCTCATACTCACTTTTTTGTTCTAATCCTATTACACTAGACTACCTGTGTTACAAATTTCAGATATATTTTTTTGTCGATTTATAATTTGTTGAGGTATAGTAGTTTGGGTGAAGTACTGGAGCAATGGAGCGCAATCTAAGTCAATATTTGGAAGCACAATTACGTGTAACTGCAATACTAAGGACAGTTTTATGTCGATAGCGTGTGAAACATCATTTGGCTCAGATTTACGAACGCACGGATCTGACGAGCGTTGGCACTGCTATCCCGCCCTTCTTTGTGAACATGCCTCGTCACATGTAACACCTGTTCTGCGTTCGAATCCGATCAGAGTAGGTACGATTTTTTCAAACAATACCTACATATTGTCCGGGCCGGACAAAAGTGCTTCGCGGCCTGCATTTGGCCACCAGGCCACAGTTTGGAGACCCCTGACTTAGTAGGTAGGCTCTGATGGGAGACTTCAACATTCAGAAAAAGATGGGACTGTGTGGAAGTTGCCCCAATATTTTTGTTAGAAAAGAAAACTTGCCTCTAATTTTGAATAATCCTGCCTTCTTAAAAAAAAAAACACCAGAATGAGCAAGCACAGTACAGCCTGCAGACCAACACGTTTTTTAGGCTAGTTGCACACTGCCTAGGAAATATGATTTTGTTAGATTATGCAGAAACTGAAAAAAAAGAGTTCCTCCCTTTCCCTGGGTATAGAAAGATGGGCATATTTTTTACAATAACTTCCATTAGGCCTCCTCGACTTGTAGTGTAGGGGACAATTTCCTTTTTTTAGGCCAAGAAGATGCGATGTCATCCATCCTTTCTTTCCTTTGCAGTTTTTATTGAAAGGGAAGGGGTAGAGATTGATCAAGATTGGCAGTGGCCAGTCGCCACATGGCTTTCATTTTTGTGGTCTGGCTGTGATTTACAAAATGTCCTCCATATTAGGGAAGTTGGCGATGGTTGGTGGTTTTGAAACTATAGGCTACCCTCCTCATTTTGGGGAAGGGGGGGGGGGTTTGGGACTTGGACGTGTTTGTGTTGTACAAAGATACCAAGTTTAGAGGCTTAAATTCCTAGCTCCTTACCCATCTTTTCTTAATATTTTTGGTTCGTCTTGAATAGCCTAATTAAAAAATGAATCATGACGTTTAATTGGCATCAGCAAAAAACTAACATACGGTAGGCGATGTATAGGCTCAAACTTCAAGACAGTCAAAATTTAGCAAAGTTAGCTAAGTTACAAAAAAAACATTCTAGTGTGTGAAATTTTAAACCTGTACTTTGTTATTTGGGTTACACTGAACTATCGCCATAGTGATGAGTGTTAATCTTTCAGATACGCAAACGGCGAGTTACCCGACACTTGCCATTTGGCCATAGATAAGTTGGTTCGCCCAAGTCGATAATGTACGTACTCATCAATGGAAAAAGTTGCAACAGTTTTTGGTTTTTAAGTGTGTTGGTCTAACTCTCCAATTAGAACAACTTAGCCCATAAAATTCTATATGCAACACTGCTAGTTCGGTCTAACAAAAACGTTGTGTGCTTCGCAGATAGTTGCTGAAATAAATAGGGTCGGTAGGCCTAGGTCGAAAAGATTTTTGTTTGTACAATTTTTTGAAAACTTTTTTTAATTCAGGCGTATCGCGAATCATGTGCTGCATATTAAATACAAATTTTTTTGTGCTTAGCTTAGCTATACGTTAGTTATACCCGGATGCTGATAACTTTGGTTGGCAATTTTCCTCTTCATTTGAACCACTAATAAGACTGCTGCTGCCGAAGAATTGATCATCAATTCGGTATAAAAAAATTTTTAATAGGCATAATATTCAGTTGATAAAGACGTCGAAAGATTACATTCACATCTTATTTTCTTTTAATCGTTCTGCAGGTCCTTTTAGGATGATGTGCAAGTCAAGTCCCTGCTCCGTGTGTCCTTGAGTGTGCAAGACTACAAATATGGTGCAAACCTATGTCGGTTTAAGATTGAAAAATAGTCCACACTGTTTTCAACATTTCAGCAGTTCCTAATTTGCAAACACCTTCAAGTTCTCCTGAACAGAACTAACTCGGAAGCGAACTCCTGTCCACAAGCTGTCTCCACAAGCTGTTCATAAAATTACCTAAAGTAAATGTTCGTAGGCTTTCACAACATAGACAAACACTTTGTCTTGTAAATTTATGAGTTGATTTCACAGTATGAACTGCAACTATGTTTTTCCAATAAGCTGTTTGTATGCACCAATATGCCAGCTAACCAGTTAGTTAGCATGAAGATTTGAGCAAATGTGTCAAAAACTTCAAGAGCATACAAAAGCCCCTATTCCAATTTCTCAAAGTAAACAGAGCTCAAACAAGTAACCTTAAAGTTTCAGTAGACCCTATTAGCCGAATAAAAAGTATGACAACTGTTTGTTTTGTGAAAAAAAAAAATTTTTAAGAGAAAGGTAAGGTTTCAGTGTGTTTAAGCAATGTTTTGAACCGTAAAAAATTGGGGTCCTACTGGGGGTTATGGTTTAGTTTGGAGTACTTTGTGGAATTGACAAACTGAAGGATGCATTCTTACGGTTTTTTTTCCAAAAGTTCGTAAGCACTGAATTTTCAACGAACAGTCAGTTCAACATGGTGGTATTGTTGGATGTTATTGTGGATGTTCAACCATCCAATACTCTCCCTGCAGTTCACAAGAAGATGGAAAGCCGTCCCTCCGTTCAGCAGGCCTTGTCAAATGCAGTAACCGTCCGTACAGCACTAATATGTTTGGTGGAGGGCTGTTTGTTAGTCCAAAATTTGCTTTTGATCATGGTTTAGCTCTGGATAGTGGTTGGGTTTAAATCTGCTCTAAAACTGGTTTTTAGTTGTTTTTAGAGCTGTTCCGAAACAATTTTTTTTAAACCACATTATTGGAAAATTGTAGTATGCATGCAGAGTTTGCTGACCGGTTGATACTCTACATACAGTTCTGCCAAGTGATGAACTAAATGCTGATGGTCTAATCGAAACTTCGACCGAGTCGCTGCTTATCATTGTGATACACCACCAAAGGAGTTTCAGTTCTTCTAAACTAGCAAATTGTCGATAGTTATTCGGTTAGTTGTCGGTAGATATGATAGGGACCTATATTTTCCGCGATATTTTAAAGCAAAATTTTGCAATAATATTTGTTGCAAGAATTTTTTTAATGTGTGGTGGAAGAAGGTAATTTTGCGATAGAACATGTTGCAGGATTTGCTGAATTTTGCAACAAAAAAAAACTCACAATATTGTTAACAGTAAATAGCCTAAAATAGACCTCGTAAGTGGTGTACAATACGAATCAAGTTTCAAAAATTTAAATTCCACTTCAAAACAACTGCCAATAATAAGCAGAAGGCTTTAATGTACTGCAAAGTTAACAAAATTTTGTTGAAAAGTGAGTCATAATTTATTTATTAAGGCAAAAGTTGCGAATTATGCGGGAAAATGCAAATTTTGTGATTGCATAAATTACGGGTCCTTAGCTATGAGACACACTCACGCACGCACAAACTGTCTTCCCACACACCAACGGTAGCTTCTATTTGAATTTTATTCCACAGGATGAATAACTTCTCAACGCCCACTGTGAGATTAGCAGTGTGGAATGAAATTCAAATAGGAGCGATCGTTGGTGTGTAGGAAGACAGTTTGTGCGTGCGTGTGTCGCATAACTCTTGCGTGTCGAGACGAAGTAGTAAAAACTATCGAAAATTTGCTAGTTTATGGAACTCTTTTGGTAGTGCACAATTGTTGGTGAATCACAAAGTGATGGACTAATGGCTGTGTACACTGGATGACACAGTAAACTTCTTGATACTAAACTTTGGGACAATCTTAACTTTAAAGATGCACCACACATACCGGTAGAATTGTAATGATTTTTTGTTAGCCTATACAGAGCATTAAAAAAGCCACACAAACAATTGTTTGATTTGGGCAAACACGAAAGTCACGTGTAGATCACTTATTTTTAATACTTTCTGTTTAAACTGGGCCATTAAAAGCAAACTATCTTTATTCTCTAGCAAAACCAGTCTTAAATGACTAGGCAACAGCATTTTTTTTCTTAACAGAGAATTTGAGAACTTTGTTAAAAGATTGCCAATTACATGATATTACAATGAATGGCGGAGCAAGCGAAGCGTCGTTTATAACGGACACCAAATTGCAAAATGTTGGTTGGTTGGTTGGTTGGTCCGTTGGATGCACATTTTTAGTCTGGGTGGAGCCCAAACGAAAGATTGGATTGGAATGAAATTTGGTACAACGCTTGATACCCCAAACAGTATTGCTGAGCCAAAATTTGACGTAAATCGAAGAATTATTACGGGAGAAATAACAAATTTTCGAATTTATTTTTTACACTCACCATTGTAAATAGAATGGAATCGTGAATAGTTAAGGAATTCCGACGACGCATACAACTTGCTGGTTTTAATCAAGTGAACTTAAAAAAACACGGAAAATTAAATTTTCGTTTCTTCTTTCTAGCTGATAACCTTTTTCGACCTTATTCAATGAAATAATAACATTTGACCCTTGCATATAAAACGAACTATACATCGGACAACGTATTTAAACACAGCACGAAACAATAATGTCTGCATCTAATAGTTTTTAAAATATCCCTCGTTGCCACGGCAACATATGGACTCAAACTGTGGTGCATGAATGAATAGGCTTAATCTCAAACGCAGCTGCTACTTACGAAATAAAAATGACGACTAAATATTAGGCCTAAAAGCTACAAATTAGGCCTAAAGGCAAAATTAGGTCTAAGAGCTAAAACTTTTTGACCTACAATATTGTGATCGTTACTGATGGATTATGTGGTTTTAAAATTGCTGACGCCATGCGTGATAGAGGGGGTGTCTAACTGGAAAATCGTGTAATAGAATTGTAATGTATTTACACTTATTACATTACTTTAACAGCTTAAGGCTAACTGAAGACAAGCTAAGGCTAAGCTGCCTTAAGGGCAAGGAATCAACCCATACTGCTGACTGCGATCTCTGTGTGGCCACCTGAAGGGTGGCTCTATGCCTTTTTATTCAGTCTTAATACATAGTGCGTCACAATGCATAGAGGTTACAGCAAGGTGGTGCGCCCTCTACACTGAGGGCTATTAGGTGGACACCACAAGAATAATTGTCTAAAATCTGCCTTAATAAAAAATCTGGAAGCGCATCTAAACGGAATATCGTATAATGGAAAATCATCTAAACAGAATATCGCATAATGGATAATCGTATAATGGATAAACGTCTAACTGGACATAATATAACTGCGGTTTCTGATGTTATATGTATAGCCACAGCGAGCGAGGCAGGGACATTAGACGATTTTCCATTATACGAGTTTCCTGTTAGACAATTTTCCGTTATACTGTGTTCCGTTATACATTCTTCCTATTATGCGATTTTCCAGTAAGGCGATTATCCCTCGCCCCTGATAGAGGTGCGTGCATCAATATTTTCGTTGGTGGCGTTGTCAAGACTACTGTAAGACCAGCGGCAGCATTGCCAACCTGCTGAATTTTTTAATTATTAAAAACTATCGCTCAGATGATTGTTTGGCTTACAGTTAAATGCTTTATTATTAACATTTTGTAATCTACGGAAGGCACTTTGCGCGGCAGTAATTATTGTTGTAAACAATGTCAGAATTATTAGCGGCGGCAGCCCTACCAGCAATCACAAACGTGCCGTTTTATTTTTATCGGCGGCGATGGTAGCGGCGATGGCTCACATCTTTAGTGTCAGAATACAGGACTGAAAGCCGAAGGCTCGGGTCAAATTAATACAGAAGCAAACCTCTTTACATTGCCTTTTGGACTTATATGACAGACTGCCTGAGTGGGGAATCGAACCCACGACCTTTGGAAGAGACCTCGGTCTCTGGTTCCAAAGGTTGTGGGTTCGACTCCATGCTCAGGCAGTCTGACATATAAATCCAAAAGGCAACATAAATATGTTTGCATCTGTATGAATTTAGTGTCAGATGTGGAAAGAAGCTAAACAGACACTAAATGATGGAGCAAACGAAAGCCTATTAATATAATATTAATAAATTATAAATAAGATAGCTTTGGCCTATTTGAAAATAAAGCTAAAATAAGACAAAGGCCTGCAAATAACAACAGTATTTCACACCAAAAGGCAAATAGCCCAAACTTAGCCGGCTGAGCATTTCTAGAGTTTTAAGGAGCATTAACACATATGGTACAGTCATTCACATAAACACTAAATATAAATTTGAAATAAAGGTCTGTTCGCTCTGCCTACAATAGGCCCAAAGCCTGTTTCCCAGTAAGGATCAAACAAAGAAACATGAGAAATTACGGGGTGGCAGTTTCATTTGGAAAGTAGCCAATTTCCTTGCTCCACTACGTTGTGGGATTTATTTGTGGTATTTGCTCTGTAACTTAACGGTTTGAGCTATGGACTTCAAATTGGCACCGTTCAAAATATCTTGAAAGCATAAGCAAAATTGTACGTTTGAAGACTTGATTCAAATAAAAGCATTGATTACACCAGATATAACTTCTCCAGGGTTCAGTACGGACATTGAAAAGCTCGAAAAGTATGGAATTCTGACGAATTTTCAATACAAGGCTGGAAAAGCATGGAATTTAATAGTATCATAATTTTCAAGTGTTACGAACTTGCGCAATTCTAACATGTATGTTACTACGGTTTAAAGCCAATTTTTCCCAAAGTTTGTTTCTAATAACATGCTGAATTTAACACCACCCCCCAAAAAAATCAAATTTAACACCACAATTGAAGTAGACTGCCGAGTTTGGAAAATGGATTTTTTCAGTCTGGCAATGGCATGGAATTTGGTTTAGATGAGGTTATACGAACTCTGTTTTTCCCTCCAAAAGCAGTACCTTTGTCTTCTTTCTTTGGGTTTACCAGTATAATAATGGTAGTTGGGTGTATAGAATTAAAATATTACTCCATAACCGTAACCAAAATGGGCACATCAACTGTCTGGCTTTAAAACTTGTTACCGTAACAGTGGGGGACACATTTTTGGATCACAGGTGGAGTGTTCCAGTGTTAATAAAATTAGCAATACAATTAATTGCAATCTTTAGCACCTCTCCAATAGTCAAACCCATAAAAGGCACTACTCCCCAGTCGAATGTGAACTGAATGCCAAATTTCAGCTGGATCAGTCGCGTAAATTATTTTAGTTGAGCAATACAAAATTTTATCAGTACTCTCCTGTTACAAGCAAAAAAAAATCAGCAGTGTTTACACCCTCTTTTCACCTACAATCAGGTGACACATTTTACTGAGAGACTGCTCATGCTGTCAGGGTACAAAGACCACCTATTTTGACAAATTCTTGGCTGCTATAAAGTCAGGCTCACATTTATTTACCCTCACCATCAAATTCGCTAATCCGTACCTTTCAGACAATCTACTACAGCCAGTCGCCGCCATTGTTAACAATGACTGATCGATTGAAATAATGCCTAAAAATGTAGTCTGACAGTGAACTTGGCTCTCGAATGTGAAGCCAATTGCAGTCGCCACTTGGCCAGTAGACCTTACAAAGCACTCGCCATATCACAATTTCTACTCACCACATACTAATGATATCTTGCACAATGCATGGTTTTTTTAATTCATGCATTTATAAAATTGTAGAATTCTCTTTAACCCCAGTATTTATGAAAATAAAGCAGTTACGTAGCTCTCATAAATCTGAGCATAACGCCGCAAACCGTTCGTCTCTAACTTGTACGGTTCCCGAGATATCGCTATGTGTAAATCTCTATTTCTTGTCGCCATTTTGGCGAGTAAGGCTAAATTTCAGGTCGCCAACTACTGATTTCCATTTGCCAAATGGCGAGTGGCGACCGACATTGGAGAGGGTTGTTGGCAGGTGGGTCCTTCTCAACAGTGTCAAGAATTCCCAGCACACGCCCCTACGTTAGTTTCTCAAAATAAACTCTGCTCAAACAATTAACCTTCAGTAGCCTAATAAAAGATTGTGTTGCAACGATAAAATAATTTTGAGTGATAGACTGAAGAAGGGAGTCCGTTTTAAGCAAGTGAATACGAAGGACGAAATTTTGACCGATTTCGACATTTCAATTACCATTTTAACCGGCTTGAAACAAGATTTTCAATAGTAACAATTTCAAGCTGCTAGCTCAAACCACTAGGCTATTACATTGGCCAAAACTAAAAAAAAAAACACTGAATACTACATGACAAATAACTTCCTAGCAAAAAGGCCACAAACATACGCATGGAGGTAAAGCAACATGATTCTTGCCATCTCACTAGAAATGATGCAAGCAATACTTTAGTTGTCGACTGTAAAACATGCCGTGAGCTGGCTGCGCTATCGGGTTTTGTTTCGATCCCTGATCAGTATTCTGTGTAATGGTGCGATATGTAGATAGACTAAGTGAAAGCAAGGTGCTATGTTTACAGGCATTCAAGATTTATTGGAAACTGATATTATTATTTAAAATTCAATTTAATTCCAGTCAGTTTGCACTCGGACAAACAGGATGCTGGCATTTTCAAGGGATCATGGCTATTTGTTCCTTCAAAACTTATTTTTTTAGATTTGTCCATGGTCTTCAGTTTTAGTTCTCTTTGTTCTTATCTGGTTGGACTGTTGTGGGATGATGACACGTTGCAAAGCATTCAGCTTCCAGTTTGGCACACAGTTACAGACTGAAAAGAATTCTTGAAGACTTTGTTTCTGTATATATATGATGTGTGTAGTTTATTGAAATCGGCTACCAGATGAATCGGTTTAACAGTCTACAAAGGAAGATTTCAACACTGATATTGCTCATCTGGTATCTTGTGCGTCTCTTCAACTGTTGAAACCCATTAGTGATTTTTTGGGTAGTCCCGTGTCTAAAAAAAAAAGAAACCAAATTATACAAAGTACAAATTATAATTTTTATATTGGGGGGGGGGGGGGAGAATGAGGCTTAATTTTTTGGGTACCGTACCAGTAAGCTTGCTTGAAAAAAACTTTTATTTATAAATTTGCCCGTAAACCCAACAAATTTGTTGCATAGCCGTAATTTTTTTTTCGTCCTTAGCAATTACCCAAGAGCATTAATGTAACAGCAGCTTTCGAACAGCCTTCAAGAATATCAGTAAAGAGACCTGGAGTGTATAAATTAGGATGTCATTTTTAAAAGTTACGATGGCTTGTTTCTTAGTTTCTGCAAACTAGTACCGGTTTGCTGACATAACCCAATAGGAGGCTAAAATCAAAATAATGCAGTACTGAGGTTTATGTTGACTATAACATCATGTCAACTCACTGAACTATTTGTGAACATCGTCAAATTTTCAACTCAGGACTTGAATCTTCATCAGGCCAAAAAAACACGCTCGACTACTCGGATATTCTTCAATTTGCAGTGTTTGTTTGGTTTGAAATTTTTATTGTTTTATTGCCCTTGTTATGATTGGGCTAGTTTCGTTTTCGTGCTAGGTTTTGTGTGGCTGTTGCGAGGGATTCTAGTGCAAGTTTGGATATAAATGTTTTGAAATGTGCAGTGTCAACATAGAGCACACCCAGTCCCATCATAAGATACTGAATAGCAGTTTTGTGTTCAGAATTTGTGTTTGGTGTGCCCAATGTAGGTAGTAGCCTAGGGTATTTTAGGCACGGAATCCTGTAAACAACGTTGGAGCTCAAGGTAGATGGAAACAAACACTGCACAGTTGAAGAATAACTGATGTAGTCGAGCATGTTTTTCCGTGTGTTGTGTAAATAACTTAAGTTCAGATTGAAAATTCGCCGATTTTCACCAAATAATTCAGTGAGTTGACATTTATTTAATTTTATCATGAAACTTCAACGTAAAATACCTATTTTTAACATTACCTTTGAAAGAGCAGAATTTCTCCATTTTTCGCACAATCCCACAATAAAGATTAGTCCTCTTGTTGGAATGTGCAAAAAATGGAGATATTCTGCTCTTTTGAAGGTAATGTTGACAATGCGTTCCACAATATCAGTCGCCATAGGAGCGCTACTTTTCGCCAATTTATACATGGTCGGGTTATTTAACGTTGTAAAATATCTTTACGCGAACCCTCACTAGGACATGAAAGTTGCCATTCTTCAGATTTTCATACAGTTACATAACTGGCCTACATAACACGCAAGGGGACATAGAGCACGGAAGGATATGAAACACAAAACGGTACGAAAGTGAAAGGTAAAAATGGGCAAAAAAGGCTCCATACGGTAGCTTATGAAAGGGTACATGAAGGTACATGGGGTAGAAATGATTAAACAAGATCAAAAACGAAAGGGTGAGACGTGTAGGATACACAAGGGTACATGGGTACAAAAGGTAGCCTAAATAAGGCTAAAAGGAAACGTTATTCAAGGTTAACCAAGGTTCCAAAGTGTCTTTTTTTTTAGCTTGGTTACCAAATTTTTTGTTTTAGTATTGTCAAACAGTGGCGTAACTAGCCATTTCTAGCCGAATAATGTGGAGGGAGAAAGTAACAACAGCTAGGGGGCCTGGGGAAGTGCTGTGAGCTTCCCTAGTGGGGTCAGAAGTTGTTGCATTTTTGGTATTTTCCAGCATTTCATGGCCTCTAAAGTGCCGTTGGAAATATTTTTATAAAATCAGCTTTGCTGACTGCATTACTTATAAAAAATTGTAATGTAAATCTCAGTTTATCATACTGGATACTTATTTTTTATAAATAAAATACGTCTTCAGGATAGTCAAGGTTTTTTTTCAGCTATGCAAAAAGTTACTTGGCCAATTTGCCGAATAAGCCCTCAAAATCTTACAGAGGGAGGCATATTGCCCCTCTTCCCCCCCCCCCCCAGTTACGCCACTGTCTTGCCTTTAAAAAAATTATTTTGAGGGTGTAATGCATAGCGAACGACAACAAGAATAAGTAGCCTATTGCTGGACTTTGTATTTCTCGAATGTGAAAGCAAGTCTGAAGATACTGTACTAAACTCCTCCAGTATTAACAAAGCAATACAAAGGAGCCAACACTGAACAGCTAATAGGCCTATCAGGGGCAGATCCAGAATTCTGTTAAGAAAGGTGCTCTGCCCAATTGTTCATATGAAAATGCATTTTGTGCCCCAAATGTCTTACCTCCTCGACTCCTTTTTGATAATGAAAAACAATCACACAGCCAAAATGCCATGTTCTCTCCCTTTCCTTTTTGAATTTATAATAAAAAAATCCCAAAATCTTACATTTGGGCGGCGGGGCCGCCCTCCCGCAGTGGGTGCTGCTGCCGCACCATGCTAAATCCGCCACTGAGGTCTACTAAACTTTACAGCTAATTACAGCTAAAAATTTTTTATCTTGCAGTGTGCTCCTGAAAATCAAAATGTTTAAATTATTTTTAATCAATGTTTAATGCCCATTCAGAGCTATCATTTTATCCCCGTAATGTTTGTTTACTAAATTTTTCCCCCTTACCTTTTAATTGAGAAAAGGTGCATGTTGCTCAAAATATAATTTTTCGAATTAAGCTTCGAAATCAAAAAGTTGTATTGGTGATGAATTTGCCTTAAGAGAAAGAGAGGCAGGAAAACTAGCTCCACTTCTGCAGATGTAAACAAGTTGTACTCTCTTTTCTAGAATGAGTTGGAACAGGCAGCTTTCCTGAAGAGGATTAAATGAGGGGAGACAGCTGTTGCCTTAGGGCTAGGAGGAGGGATGGTAGTGTTTGGGGGGCTTATCTGGCATGCGTTAAAATTTGCTGCACGGTGTGTTTTCAAGTAAGGACGAAAATAGGATTAAAATTGTACACAGCGTTGGGATAAAGGGTCTTGCGAACTAATGACGATATGTGGTAATAGAAAAAATGACTTGTTTTACAGAATTTTACATCGAAGTTCACCACGCGGGGAGGCAGTTTTTATTTTCACTTTTTATCAAATTTCAGCGAACAAATGTGAAAAAAAAAAAATAAACACACTAACTTAA
The DNA here is from genome assembly GCA_023313725.1 of Lithobius niger. Taxonomy (NCBI): domain Eukaryota; kingdom Metazoa; phylum Arthropoda; class Chilopoda; order Lithobiomorpha; family Lithobiidae; genus Lithobius; species Lithobius niger. The sequence goes on from JAHWFP010250545.1 coordinate 14,137, forward strand.
TTTCCCTTTCCATCCTAAAGCAAGCGCTTGTGTAATGTTTTTTTTTTTTTACAGGGTGTATGGTGTAACAATGATAAAGCAGCAGTGCAATAAATTAAAATAGTTTCATGCAGGCAACTTTCTACAAAGTAGGGAAATATAAATGCTCACTTCCGTAGCTTTTTTTTGCAAATAAGTTTGCATCTGTATTTATTTATCAATAGGCTTAATCGTGCTCACAAAATTAGAGTACGGTAGGCACTCTTGTTAAAAAAAAACCGTGGCGGATCCAACCTGTAGCAAACTAACAGTTCATTACAACCTCTTTCCTGCTCATTTTTTTTTATTTAAAATAATTTTAGCTCAACGATAGGTTGATCGCGGAGGAATCCGTTTTTCTGCCCATAAGCCGTAATTTTTCCTGGCCGTAAAGTGTCCGTTTAACAGAACAAAAAAAAGATGAGCAAAAATTCATCGAAACGATCGCCGATCTAGAAACTGGTGCATATTTTTGTATCCAAATCTTTCCACAGGGCATTAGTGTACGTGGTTAGAGGCTGTTGTGATTTAGATAAAATAATTTTAAGATCCTAGCTATCTTGTGAGGTTAGATCAGGAATATTGTATCATTTTTGGCAACATTTCCCATACGTGAGGTAATTGCCTCACTCATAGTTCGATTCATTGGGCATTTAGTTTATAATTAGCTCTTACAGTAATAAGGAAAAGAGGGAGGGGAATTTTTGTTGTTTGGTGTGGGGGGGGGGGGGGAGAAATACTGTGGATCGGAAAAAATGGATTGAAGGGCTCGACGAACTAATTAGGCACCCGGCACCAAGAAATACACGCAACAGAAAGTAATTAATTATTAAATCGTGATTACTTTTGACCCTAACCTCAAGAAGCAAGCAACAAATTCAATAAATTGTTGAGGTTAATTTACGTGAACCAATCTACTACCATTTTGTACTACAGTATGTCAGAAGGGTTTAACTTCGTCGGTACATGTATATTCAATGTTCACACTTTTGTCCTCAATTTTCTCGCGCACATGATGATAGATGATATCTATATGTTTGGTGCGACCCTTCTCTATGTAGCTAACGGCGTGAGACCGTGCACTCTGAGTCTGTGCACAAGGTAACAGGCTTCTTGTCTTCATGACCAATTATGCCAGTTTCCAACAAAAGTTCACGCATCCAAAGGCACTCTTGGACACCTTGCGAAATGGCTTTATATTTGCTTTCCATGGTGGAAAGCGAAACGGTTCTTTGCAGGTTGGACCTCCATAAGAAGGGAACATTTCCATACGATGCTAGAACTCCTGTGGTAGACCTCCTTGTGGCAATGTCGCTTGCATGGCTCGCATCTGAAAATTTTTAGGCCTGTATGGTCGGGACGCATCACGAGGCTCTGGTCTTTCGTATCTTGGAGGTAACGAAGAATCCTCTTGCCAGCCAACCAGTCTTCTCGCGTGGGAGCAGACGCACGCTGAGCGAGGTTATTCACAGCATACGCTATGTCAGGTCATGTGCCGTTCGCTATATAAGAAAGCAAACCCACTAATTCCCTTAGTGGTATTTTGTTTGGGAATTAGTGTACCCTCATTTGTTTGTTGACCTGCAGTAACTATTGGGGTCGTGACAGGAACACAATCTTGCATGCCAAACTTAGCCAGAATCTTGTTTATGTACGTGGTTTGGTTAAGGAGCATTGCCCCATCAGAAGTTTTTGAAAACTTGATCCCAAGCATAAAGTTTATAGGGCCTAAAGGCCTTATGGCAAAACTTGAAGTCAAAATCTTCTTGGCTAGCTGCCGCATCTTGTGACTTGATGTGATTGCAGCTACGTCATCGACATAAACGATGAAAATTATATGTTCTTTTCCTTGTCGTACGTAGAAAACGCAGGTGTCTGAACGACAACGTTTCATGCCGTGCTTAATCATTTGTTCGGCGAAACGAATACTCCATATTCGCCCGGATTGTTTGAGCCCGTAGAGACTGCGTATTATTTTGCAAACTTTGTCTTCATGTTCAGGCTCTTTAAAACCTTCTGGCTGGGCCATATAAATTTCTTCACCGTCTCCCAAGTAGCCATTCAAGTATGCGGATTTAACGTCGAATTGGTCCACAAAATAATTGTTCTGGACTGCTACGGCTAAGAGCAGGCGTACGGTAGGTAGTCCCGCGGTTGGCGAGTAAGTTTCGTAATATTCTGTACCATATTTTTGGTCAAATCCTTGGGCCACTAGCCTTGCTTTATAGCGTTCCACTTCACCTGTCTCAGTCTTTTTAATTTTCAGTACCCACTTGCTTCCTATAGTACGGGCACCAGGCGAGAGGTCGACGAGTTCCCAATTCTCGTTTGCTATAAGCGAACCATATTCATCATTCATAGCAATACGCCATTGATTCGCATCTGGGCTGGACAAGGCTTCTTTCACATTTTTCGGCTCGCTCGGGATAGCACACAATGCGAGAATATAGTCTTCATCTTCTTCAGTGGGCTCTTGCTGAGGAACAGCTGCATTACTGTGAATACTGTAGGTACTGGCCGTCCCATCGGAGTGTGTTGCCTTGGGGTCTGCTGTACAGTCAGTGGAGTCCTAGGCCTATGTCCAGTCACTGGAATTTGGGGCCGATGGACTTGAATGGGGGTCGCTGCTGAACTTCCTGCAGCTTCATTGCCTGGGCTTGCATTGAGTGGTGCGACCTGACCAGCCTCATCCTCTACAGGCGTTGGATTGTAGGAAAGATCAACAATGATCGAGTCTAAATCAATACCGCATTTTTCTACATTGTTTTTGAACAGTCTTGATGCACCTAGCACTTCCTCTTGTAAATCAACGTTTCTGCTTACTATTACCTTGTTGTTATCAATGTCATAGAGTCTGTATGCACGTGATTGTTGGTCATAGCCAAGCATTATACAGGGTACACCTCTTGCATCGAGTTTTGATTTTTTTAGTGGCGGTTTTAAGGCAAAACATAAACAACAGATTGCTTTAAAATATTTTACGGTTGGCTTAATTTTCGTATTTTCCCATATTTACCTAGGAGTTTTATTACGATTTCTGACATTTGTGCAATGATTACGAATGAATACTGCTGTGTTCACCATTTCTCCCCAAAACTTTGTGGGAAGTTTTGCTTGCACTAACGTTGCCCTAACAAGGTTCATGATGGTCAAGTTGAGCCGTTCCGAAATTCCATTGCTGGACGCTGAGTAGGGTGGTGAAAACTGATACTTAATGCCATTTTGAAGCATGAATTCGGCCATCTTGGAGTTTTGATACTCTGTCCCATGATCGGACATGACGGTCTTAATTTTACACCCTGTGACAGCTTCAGCTTTTAATTTATATTCAACGAATTTATCAAAAACTTGATCTTTTGATTTCATGAACGCTACTTGCACAAAACGACTTCTACAATCAATGAATGTAACGAAGTAACGGGAGCCTGCCATTGTTGGCGTCGGAAAGGGACCGACTACGTCAGAGTACACTAAACTAAGTCTTTCAACAATAGGATTGGATGCAACAGTCTTAAATGGCTTTGTTTTGCTATTTCCTTGGAGACAAGCAGAACATGCGTTATTTTTTGGCTTATTGGCAGATTGCCTAGAAAAACCTAAGTGCTCTTGACTTTGCAATCTTTTTCAAGGTGAGTGCAGAGACGGGCATAAAAGATAATTCAGTTTGCTTATTCATTTGAGAACTATTTTGACATTTTTCAGGCATTTTTTCTTGGTTATTCTGGATTTTTGAAAAAACTCGCACCTGGCCTTGATTAAGTCTGGTCTTGGTTAGTTGTGGTACGGAAATCTTCATGCATTTTAATTTTTTGCTTAACTGGCGTAACGTAACTGTCATTTTCCAGAGATAAAACGTTGTTTGGAGCATTTATCACTACTTCTGGATTGCTTACGACAATTTTTGGATTGCTAATGACAAATAAACCTGCAATATACTGAGCAGTTGCTGCAAGTTTGCCAGATTGCTTATGGATTATTTCACACACATCATTGTCAAAGGCAATTCTTAACCCTGATCTCATTGCCTGTCCCACAGAAAAGAGATTCACATCAAATTCAGGAAAAAATAGTGTTTTCTGCATTGATAAATGTATACCATTTGAACTTATTTTTACGATACCTTCTATTTTTGTTGATACTGTAGTTGCTTTAGTTGCACACTTTACGTTTTCAACTGGTATTTTGTATAAAACCAATTCTCCTTACTTACGCAGTGACGAACTGTTCCCGAATTTATGATAAGTGCAATTTTAAAATTAAAGCCTGTCTTAGTTGCGTATGCTTTTATTCCAACAAACTTCGTGTATGTGAAGCACGCAATATTTGCCTTACTTTCTGGCGTTTGACGGCTAGCATTCCGTCGCGATCCACGCCACCTGGAACGTCCACGGGCACGTCCTCTTCCACGAAATTGCTCATGGGGGGCGCAGGGGTGCCGCAGGCTGGAGTTTTGTGCCCGGCGCCGCTGCATCTATAGCATGATACTCCGCCTTGTACTTGTGGCGTCTTTGGTGTCGTGAAGTACGTCGACTCTGAAATAGGTTTAGCATGGGTATACGCAATTTCTTTCGACTCATGCATGATCAATAAATGTTCAATATCCTCAGACTTTAGGCTATCAGTCTTCTTAAGGGGTGCCAAGTAATTCGTAACTAAATTATAACTTGCAGCAAGCCTAGCATTATATAGCATGCTTTTTCTTCGTCATCGATTATTTTTCCAGTATCGGCTATACTTTGAAATAATGCACCAAATTGTCCTAGAAATTCAGCTACGGACATGTCGTCAGTTTTACGAAAATCGTGCAGCTTTCTTCTTAACGCTAGATAACGTAACACATTTGAGGGTTCGTACCTATTTTTCAAGTGTTGCCAAATCGTATAAGCTTCTGTTAAGTTTCTAGGAGTAGATGTAATCTACTACGATGACGGGCCTGGCGACAAAAACCCATTGGATAACATTGTTATCCATACCCAAACAGACCTACTACAATACGGACTGACTCAAACAGACCTACTACAATACCGGGTCTGGCTTCAACTTAACCTACGAAAACCTTTTCGAAAACTTAAATAGTAGACGATGCCTACCCCCTACAAGGGGCTGTGCTGCTCGTGAATGAAAACAATTTTTTTTTCCACTGGTTGGTTGTACTGCTGTCAGTATGATCCACACAGAGGCAGTCTGAAGCGTTTATTCGTCTTCGGAAACTTTCCCCGTGAGTTTATCTATGCTCGCAAAGTGTTTGTAGAGCTCGGACCATTCCATAAACGAAAGTTGTAACAAAGTAACCACCGCCGTTGTTTTAGGGTCGTATTCCACAAAGTGCACTTGCGTGTCGTCATTCGTAAATCGTACCCTGATTCTTTTCTCCTCTCCGACACGAAGCGCTTTCATTTTAAAATCCAACAAGAATTTCATTTTGTTTCTGCTGTCGAGTTTGGACAGTTCCAACATTATTACCAACATATGTTTTTCGAGTACAGTTAGCTCCAATTGCTCGATTAACACTTCTCCGGCTATTTCGATGAACGGCTCGAAGACCTGTTTCGAAGTGAAATCCGTAATGCTTTTCCGTAGACCCTCGTCCGTGCTTTCCCAACCTTTCTAGGCGAACCTATTTTCTTCTTCGTCCTTGGACTGCAATTTCTCCCTCCACTGATTGAGTACAGATATGTTGATCTTTTCACCCAGTCGATATAGGTAGGTCCATTCCAACAAGTTGAGTCTCAACTCTGTGGTAAGCCCTGCCTGTTTGTTAAAAACGAGAGTCGGTCCGCTTTCAATCGTGACATTGAGGTATTTACTCAGCATAAAATAACCGCTAGTGGTGTCCATAATGAGAATGTATCTTAGAGTTTGTTCTTTAATAAAAAAAAATATTTTATTTATATTTTATTCAACAAACATTATTACAAGCAACAAATCACCGAGCCATTCGTTTCTTTTTCTCTCTTTGCTCTCTTTGAGCCAACCTTCTTTTTTCCCTGAACACTATTTTCTCTTCTTCAGTCATTCTCGCACGTCGGTCTTTTTCCGCAGCTTGTTTTTTCTTTTTCTGGATACGAGTTAGTGTGGCGTGCCTATCCCTATCTAACCGTCTTCGTTTATCCCTGGCTCTCTTCTTCCACTCTTCTGGATTTTGCACTTTCAACTGCCTACTCTCCCTCATCCGCAATTTCCTCATCTCGGCTTCTCGAACCTCGACATTATCAACTTCTTTCAGCCTCTGTTCCACTTCATCCCCGTTCCACCGAGTTTCCGCCTCTTCATCGCTGATTATACCGTCGGACATACCTGTCCATACTTCGTCATTGTCATCGTCTAAAGACTCGAATTATTTAATTATTTAATTATAAAAAAAAAAAAGATCAAATTATTAAGATAGCCCTCCACATCGTAGTCTTCATCCTCGTGGTATTGTATATAATTGATGCCACGATGTCCGATTGCAAAAGTTTCTACTTCGTTTACGAGGAATCTCTTGTCATCGTAGGCCGACAGTAGGGATTTATTCACCACGGTCGTGGCCAGCTGGTGATGGCTGTCACTGGCGATCTTGTACCAACTCCCTCTTTGTTCCTGATTCGAATGGAGAGTCACCATGTAATCTTCGTGGCTTAAGTGTTTCTCCACAAATGTCTTGGAAATACCCTTCGCTTTTTTTCGTTTCGCTTTGGGACGTCACGAGCGAATACATCTTGCTACTCAACCCCACAAACTCTTTTATCGGTACTCCCTTCGTGGCATCTTTCATCTTTCCCAAAACTTGCTTGTTGACGTTGCAGAACAGTGGGTGTTGAGGATCGTAGTTGCTAGTGTCGAATCTACTCATGTTTTTAGCCATGTCCGCGTACACATCCACGGTTTCGATGCAATAACACAGCGAGTCCGTGTTTGTGAACAGCAGTCTTGCTCGATCTCCATATTGGGGACGTATGTATCGATAGTGAAATTCGTAGAGAAGGAGTTTGGACAACTCTAGTATGGCGAACCCCGAGTAGGTGGGAAGATCGCACGTCACCTTGCGTACTTTCGAGTTGATCTGAACCAGGTTTTCGTGCAATATCCGAAACGAATCGGCGTTGGGTTGGGTGGAATATTTGATGGCTCGCTTGCTGTCGGTGCATAGATTGACTTTGAGTCTTCTCTGTTTCTGTTCAATCGTCTTCCCAAACACCGAATTATGACACAACTTGTGAAATTCCCCTTCAGACACCGTCTTCGATTCCTTTCGTTTTGCCGTATGAAAATCTATATATTGTTTCAACCAGGGCTTCTGATTGAAACTCAGCAGCCTCCTGATGTGACAAAGGACCAAGCCGTGTTCGAGGTAGAATTTTAGGTTCCGGTAGTGAATTACGTACCGTGTCTTACTCAGTAGGTTGGCCACTAGCTTCACGACAGATTTCACTGGTTTTCCTCGCAACAAAGATTTCGAATAGTCTGAAACTAATTCTTCTCTTATTTCAAATTTTTCAGGAGCAAGCGGGTAGTCGTTGTGGAGCTCGTGAAGTTTGTTCGGGTAGTACAGATCTACTTCCAGAATATATCCTACCGACGACGTGCCTGCTATCTTAGTCACATCTAAAGCTCGAATCTCATCTTTAGTCAAATACCTAAAGCCGTTGTAAGGCAGCAGCTGGCTCATGGCCCAGCCATAAGCGCTATTGAGGTCCCAATCGATGATGTACTTGTTAGGTTTTGTTGAATCGTACGTTTCGGGAATGTACGAGTTGTTGGCCTTCGCGAACCTTCGACTAATGAAGCTAACTCCACCCCGTATTCCCGACAAGATGAAGTTATGTTTGCTAGCGTGAGTAAATAGTTCCAGTTCGGCCTTGGTCATCTTTAGAGCTGCTGCCCAGCTAAACCCTGGGGTGGAGACGTAATAGCACGGATCTATGTCGGTCAGTCGGTTAGCTGATACATTTCGTGGTAGGAGGAAAACTTTTTGATTTTCAGCATACTCCAAATCTTTTTGGCGTGATCGTATTGTTCGTCAGTTAGGCCTTCTTCTTTGAGTTTGGAATAAAAGTATTCTTTCGGTGGTAAAGACTGCTCTTCGAACACACTCATGCTGGAAACGTGTTCGTATGGGTAGTAACCCATACGGGTTAACATATCCATGGCAGTCTCTTCCTGGACATCGGGAAGGAACCATTTGTCCTTCCCACCAGCTTTCAAGAACAGCTTCATCGTCCTAAACTCGTAATCTCGTTTATGTCTCTCCGCCAGAGTTTTCAGCGAAGAGGAGAGAAAATTATAGCTGTCTACGAACTTAAGCCGAACGTACCTTTTCTTTTTTTTCTTTTCATCCCAACCCGTTTCAACGGTAATGGTCATGCTCATGAACCTCTCCGTATTTCTCGCGAGGACTTCTACTTTTTTCGGAAACTTGTGCACCGCACTTACCAGTAGATGCATATCGTAAGCTTCGAGACAGTGAAATACCACGGGGATCGTGGTGCGCTCTCGGGCATTCAGATTACAACTCGAGTGAGAAGCTCCTCTGTACTGGCCGGTAACGTGGCAGTGATCTCGGACTTTGTCGTCTTTTGAACCGAATGGCTTTTTGCAGTAGATGCAGTCTACAGCGTGGTTAAAATCAGCCTCTTGGACCGGAGTGAGGCATAGTGGTTGGACTCTTTTTAATGTTTCGTCGTACTCGTGCGCTTCAATCACCAACTGATCGAGGAATTCTTCAACGGCATCCTCTCCCAGGCAATAAGCAGCTTTTTGAAAGTTTCCAGACCCCACCACGACGTAGCCGAAGCTGCAAGGTTGGCGGTGGTTGATTTTCTTCCCGGAGCTGTTAGAGGAAGGAATGGGTTTCAGAAGGCACTCGAAATCGGCGTATATGATTTTGGGGTGAATATTTCTTCTATTGAAAGCTTCAAACTTCAAAATGTTTTCGCTCGGTTTTAAGAATTTGAGCGCTTGAGGTGACGGATTGGTTCTTGTACAGTCCAGTTTGTGTTTGTCTCTCAGCAATGCCTTTCCATAAGCGGCGAAACAATTTCGACAGTAATATTTCGGATTGCTTCCCAATCCCTGGTGTCGGAGAAATTGGTCACAATCCACGATGGCGCAGTAGTGAAAATTTGTCGACTCGTCGGTAATTAAAAGAAGATCTACGGGTTGGCCTTTAAAATTCGTGCTCACACGAAGGGGATGCAAGCCGTTCTCTTTGGTATAAGCAATCACATTGATCGATAAATGATTGTTGGCCATCTCGAATGCGTCAATGTGATCCAGCCGCGTTGGAAAATCCAGCATCGAACAATCTACCGTTCTCACGTATACTTCGTATTCTTTCGATTTCACCATGCTTAATTTTTGTTTGGCAGCCAGAATTGAATACAAGAAGCACTTGTGGTCTGTGAAATTTTGAACATTGACTACACACTTCCACTTCTTTTTTAATTTTGCTGGCAGAGGAATGTAAGAGCCTGGTCTGAGCGGGTCGATTTTTGCTACTCGGATTGTGAGTTCGTAGGAGCGATTTATCACCCAACCACTCCCTCTTTCGGCGAATTCGTCGATGGAACGTTGGATTTTAGCATAAGCTGCGTCCAGTAACTTGGGAATATCTAATGGATTATAGATTGGGGAGTAGCGGGACTGAAATCCAGTTGGTATTTCTTGGCCATTTCGAATGAAACTCACTCCTAATCCAATTTGAGCTCTGCAAGTCACCAGTTGCCGGAGACATTCGTACAGTAGAGCTTCTATACCTCTTCGTATCAACATTAAAAGGTACAACGGGTCTACAGCCTGCACAGCTTTCGTGTACTTTCTGTGTTCGAGTCCTTGCTCACAGATGATGGGATCGTCTGTACAGCCCAACACCCTCTCGAAGCAATTGCACTCGGGTGGTTAACTATTCCTGTGTGTCTCTATGAGGTGTCGTATCAATCTTTTTCGGGTAGGATACGTTTGAGCGCAGTAAACGCAGGTAAAGTTCGTTTTTTCCATCGCTCCAACTGAACGATTCTGTTTAATAATAT
>JAHWFP010250545.1:24564-41489 GCA_023313725.1 Lithobius niger
AAGATCTACGGGTTGGCCTTTAAAATTCGTGCTCACACGAAGGGGATGCAAGCCGTTCTCTTTGGTATAAGCAATCACATTGATCGATAAATGATTGTTGGCCATCTCGAATGCGTCAATGTGATCCAGCCGCGTTGGAAAATCCAGCATCGAACAATCTACCGTTCTCACGTATACTTCGTATTCTTTCGATTTCACCATGCTTAATTTTTGTTTGGCAGCCAGAATTGAATACAAGAAGCACTTGTGGTCTGTGAAATTTTGAACATTGACTACACACTTCCACTTCTTTTTTAATTTTGCTGGCAGAGGAATGTAAGAGCCTGGTCTGAGCGGGTCGATTTTTGCTACTCGGATTGTGAGTTCGTAGGAGCGATTTATCACCCAACCACTCCCTCTTTCGGCGAATTCGTCGATGGAACGTTGGATTTTAGCATAAGCTGCGTCCAGTAACTTGGGAATATCTAATGGATTATAGATTGGGGAGTAGCGGGACTGAAATCCAGTTGGTATTTCTTGGCCATTTCGAATGAAACTCACTCCTAATCCAATTTGAGCTCTGCAAGTCACCAGTTGCCGGAGACATTCGTACAGTAGAGCTTCTATACCTCTTCGTATCAACATTAAAAGGTACAACGGGTCTACAGCCTGCACAGCTTTCGTGTACTTTCTGTGTTCGAGTCCTTGCTCACAGATGATGGGATCGTCTGTACAGCCCAACACCCTCTCGAAGCAATTGCACTCGGGTGGTTAACTATTCCTGTGTGCCTCTATGAGGTGTCGTATCAATCTTTTTCGGGTAGGATACGTTTGAGCGCAGTAAACGCAGGTAAAGTTCGTTTTTTCCATCGCTCCAACTGAACGATTCTGTTTAATAATATGAATAACATGAACAGTAATAATTTCAACGTCCTGGTCTCAGTTTAATAATATAAATAAAAAGAGGAAAAACTTGGTATTTTTGTTGTTATTTTCCTAGAACAACTGGCTTTTCGTCGAGCCAACTGTCGAAGCGCTCGTCGTAGGCTTTCCACCTGACGAGGTAACGAGTTTTCCCTCCCACTTTTTTAGTCTTCATAATCTCTTCGACTAAAAACAGATCCGGCACATTAGTTTTCTGCAACTCTTGCTCGTAAAAAGTGCCTTCGATTTTACTACCCAGTCGGTCGACCAACCTGTAGCAAGTCGGTCGAGTTTTTCTGACTTCACTCACCTCGAACAGTTCGTTGGTAAAGTTTTGCAAATATCCCTTGTCGAATACAGATTTTGCTGTTGTCACTCTTACTAAATCCCCGACTTTGAAACTATTCTTCTTCTTTTTGGAAGGGCTCTTTTTCAGCAATATGTTTCTAATCTCCGGTACATCGCGTTTAGTTACTTCGGATGGTTTCATTTTAATGGTAGAATGAACTCTGTCGTTGTAATCTTTGACAATTTCATCTATAATGTCTATTCACTTGTGGTTACCTCGCAGAGTGAACCGTTTCCACATGTTTGACTTCAATGTGCGATTTAGGCATTCTACTACGTTCGCCTTGAGTTCTGACTTGGTCGAATACTGGTTTATTTTGTGACGTTTCATTAGTGCTGCGAAATCTTTATTATAGTATTCCTTTCCTTCATCGCTTTGCAGGCTTTTAAGTGGATTAGACATCGTGTTTAATATCTCGTTAAAAGTGCCAGTGACATCCGCGGCGTTCTTCGATTTCACAGGGACGGCCCAAGCGTATTTAGAGAATACATCGATGGCAGTCAGCAAGTATTTGTAATTTTTGTTTTGTTCCGCGTAAGGTATCATCTCCACCAGGTCCGCTTGAACTACATCACCTATCCCGTAGCTAATAACGCGCCTTCTCGGAAAGTTTCGCCTAGCTGGCTTGTGTAGCTCCTCCACTAAAGTTTCCATTTGATCTTTTTTTTTTAATTCCCAACTTTACTTTGGTTTTCATAGCTGCGGCTACGGCAGCTGCTGCCAACTTCTCTTTCAGACCAGTTTTGCTAGATTTTGCTACTTTTACTGCATCGGAGGCCAACTTTCTATCAGCTTCGTGCCTTCGTTCCAAGTCTGGTTTGGCAGAGTATTCGATGTCGTGCTGTTTGCAGGCCTCATCCAGAGAATTGATGGCAGCATCGCCTCTGTTCAGTCTCTTGTTCAGTTTTGTTCCCGGACCGCAATAGTTGTATCCCGGAATGTGAAGTTCCATCGGCAACTTGTCTATCGCGCTGTTCAACAATCCAGAGCCTCTGCTCTTCTGAAACTGTGCTTTCCTCGTGCCACACACTTTACACTCGTCCTTCAGCAGTTGTCGATAATTCTTAGTCACAACGTGCCTGACATTTTTACTGGCTGTAACTCTTTTGCATTTGAGGCAGTACATCTCTATTTATTTATAATATGAGAATGAAAAGGTATTTTAGATTGGCTGTAACTCTTCTGCATTTGAGGCAGTACATCTCTGTTTATTAATTGAAGTTTTTACTGGCTGTAACTCTTTTGCATTTGAGGCGGTACATCTCTGTTTATTTATAAAATGAGAATGAAAAGGTATTTTAGATACTAGTTTTGCAGAGAATTTATCAAAATACCATTTTTTTATTAAAGCAGCTGAAAGATGAAAGTGTTAAATTATGACATAGCCGATGTCAATAAGCGACCATCGACTGGTAATTTACCGAATTTTAGAGAGGACGTAAGGTGCATCATTTGCGGCCCTGCCGGTTGTGGAAAGACCAATTTAGTTATAAATTTCATTTGCAATCCAGGTTGGTTGAATTATGACGGCCTGCGCGTGTACTCCAAGTCTTTATTTCAAAACAAATATTTCCATCTCAGGAGAGCTTTCGAGGCAATATGTCCGGGCGTAGCTACCTTTTGTTCCAACAACGAAGATATCCCACCACCAGAAGAACTGCCATGTGGCAAAACGGTAATTTTATTGGATGATTTCATGATTGAGAAACAAGACAGAATCGAACGCTATTTTGCCTACGGCAGGCACGCGGACGCCTCGATTTTTTATTTATGTCAGACTTACAGCAGGATACCCAAGAGAGTTATTCGAGATAATTCCAACATTATAATTCTCTTCAGGCAAGACGAAGCAAACCTCAAACATGTCTTCAATAACCACGTTAGTAGTGACATGATTTTCGCCGAGTTTCGTAGCATGTGTGGTGAGGTTTGGAACTCTGTTCCGTACGGATTCCTACTCATCGATAAAACTAAACCCTTGGATCGAAGGTATAGAAGAATGCTCGACTAACAACGACGTGTCTGCCAAAGGTTTTTGTTGACATTAACGTACGTCCAGGTTTTTGTTGACATTAACGTTTGTTGACTTAAACATTATTTTATAAAGTACTAAACTGTCATGTCTACTAAAACTAAAAATAAGAGAAGCAAACCCCAGAAAGAGGTCGATCAGTACGTGGCTCTAAAAAAGCGTCTGAAACAAAAATTTCAAAATATAAAACTGGAAAAGCAGACAGAATCTGAACATTTGCAAAAGATATTCAAACCAGTAGTTGATCCTATAGTAGACCAGACTAAAATGCAGATGCTACAGGGAAGCGAGGCTTCGGCTCAGCGTCAACGACAAATCAAAGAACTGTTGGCTCTAGAGGCTGGACAGAAGAAACAAGAAAAATATCACGGGAAATGGTTAGAACATATTCAGAAAGCTCTGGAAGCGGCAACGGGCCGCGTCGATACTGAAGACGAGAATATAGACAGTGACGATGGCGAGATACAGTTTCGCGCGGGTGCCAGGAGACGACTCTCCAGTTCCATGGGTGCATTACCTGACCCGCCCTCCGACATGTCACTTGCTCTCACGCCGGGGGCTCGTAGGAGACAAATGGAAGAGGCCTCTTTACTCGGAGATTCCGCAGTCAGACTCCGTCCGCTTGCTACCAAGTATCTAAGCATGTTTGCCACTCGAGAGACTCTGACCGATTCCACTATTGGCATTCGATACGACCCGGAGACTAAACGTTACGTGATTGGTGCAATGGTGGTACAATTTCAAGATGACGACTTGATCGTGGGAGGAAAAAAGTACGAAGGGACGGACGATTTGTGGCAGTTGGTTATGTTAAAAAACCCTTCGAAGCCACCGGATGGAGATGCTAGCCTTTTGAACTACCACGATATTCTGAAGAGGAGTAAAGCCATATATCACAACAACAACGACAGTACGAGAAGACTAAAGTCCAGCGCCGGTTTCAAGTACACGACTTTTATAAAACCTGTTTGGGGCAGACCTACAGAGGTTGTAGGGAAAGGATACCGGTTCTATAGAGATCCGAATGACTTGTGCGAAAGACTGAAGCTCCTCAGAGCCTCTACAGAGGCTGGCAATAATTCTCTGGACGAAGAATTCGTGCACATTTTCACAGAAATGCGGAGCAAAGCATTGCTGTCCGATGGAGAGTACCGAAAACTGATCGGTGAATTCGGTAGATGTTAACTAATGTATTAAACTGAGAATATGTCGATCATACTTTCCTCTGAAAAAACTGACTTTGTGACCAGTTTTCCTTCCCCGTTGATATTGGAAGGCGCTCACGAATTGGCTCTAGTCAATCTGGAAACTTACAACTCCATTCCTAACGTTATAGAGGACGTGACCGACCCTTTCACTTACAGCGCGGACGGCGGTAACACCTGGATTAAAATCGTCGTCTCAGAAGGTTGTTATGAATTAGACGAAATCATAAACATCATTTACAGAAAATTCAAAAAGAGCAAGCATTGGGACGAGACTAATAACGTTTCCTACGTTCTATTAAATGGCAACGTAAACACTCTAAAGTGCGAACTAACTATTACTGACAGGCGATATAAGGTTGATTTTTCTGAACCGTCCAGTATCGGAAAGATTTTTGGTTTCGAAGCTAAGACTTACGAATTTGGGGAATACATCGGACCAAACACTGTCAACATAATAAATGTAAATAGCATACTGGTACATTGCGACTTGGTTTCGGGTTCTTACGTGAACGGATCATCGCAACCAACTCTCTACTCGTTTTTCCCCAACGTCTCCCCGGGATATAAAGTGGTTTCTTCGCCTCACAATCTGATATATCTTCCTGTTACTAAAAACGTGGTTTACTCTATTAGAATTTGGTTGACCGACCAGGCCAACAGACCTGTTAATTTGAGAGGTGAGACATTAACGATGAGACTACACTTATGAAGGCGCTCACGAATAAGAATATTATTAAACCGACTGTTCCCAGTCTACCTTTAGCTGAAGAACCAATAGTCCACAACCAATTGGGAGGCTCTTATAAGAGAGAAACATTGCCACGAAAGGGGGAATAACGAGACTTTCAGAGCTAGAAGGTGACAATTTCTGAGTCCTGAAAACGTCAAATTCATAGACAGTCTCATCAGTGCCTAAAGATGGAGAGCAATGAGGAATATCTGAACCTTACAGAACCATTCATACTGGACGAATCAGTCGTCAGTTACAATTATCACGAGTACGGGCCAATAGTGGGTACAAACGTGAATACTCCCAACAGCGAAATCAGAATTACGGTTCATAACCGAGATTTATTCACCCACCCGCACAAAAGCTACATTCACGTGAAAGGTGTTCTTGTCAAGAGTTCCGACAGTTCGGCATATACCGTGACAGATAATTGCTTTGGTGAATAACGCCGCCGCATATTTATTTAGCATGATACAATATAAAATAGGCGACAAGACAGTCGACCAATTAAATATGCCTGGTTTTGCAAGCACCATTAAAGGCTTAATAAGTTACTCTCCGGAGCAGCAAGCGGAATTGACCAATAGAGGATGGATTTTGGACTCCCATAATGCATCTTCAACAGACGATACTACGAATTTGATTCTGAAACACAAAAGAGACGTGCTCTTTGCCCGCAACCCGCAAGGCAGTTTTTCCTTCGCCTTGCCATTGTCCCACTTACTGGGCTTTTGCGAAGACTGTACGAAAATTTTATATGCGTGTCAACAAACGCTGGTGCCTATTTGATCGTCGGACGATAATGCTATATTCAGAGCGTCGGGGGTTGATGCCGGCAAGATAGTCTTAGAACAAATAACTTGGTTCCTCCCGCACGTGACTCCCTCCGATGGTCAAAAGAACAAACTGTACGCCATGGTGGATTCTGGCATCAGCGTCCCCCTCGCATTCAGACACTGGTACGCTGACCAGTTAGACCTTCCCACCTCGACAAGCTGCGCTTGGAGATTGCTTACCACTTTGGCTGTTGAACGGCCGAGGTGGATAGTAATAGGTTTTCAGACGGCCAGAGACAACGATGCGAAAAAAAATCCGGCAGTGTTCGATCACTGTAACTTTACAGACGTCCACGTAACGCTCAATTCCGAATGTTACCCTTTTCTCGATTTAAATTTAAATTTTACGCAAGGTAACATTTCTAACTTGTATCAAATGATCGTAGATTTTAGGAAGCAGTACTACGGGTTGGGGTCAGGATCCTCTGGACCAGCTTATGAAGTTAATATGTTCTCGAAGAATTATCCTTTGGTTGCACTGGACGTTTCAAAGTAGTCTGAAAGATTGTCATCGTCAGTTATAGATTTGCAAGTAAAAATGCGCTTCGGAACCGCCGTCCCTTCAAACACGAAAGCTTTAGCTTTGGTTATTAGCGACAGAATAATGTATTTGAAATTGGACAGGAGTAAAGTCGAGGTTTTGGTATGACATTTTATTTTTTATTTTTTTTCATAAAGAGGAAAAATCATGTACAAAAACGTAGCAGTCTCTTTGACTCCCCATCAAAAGCAAGAAATGTTAAAACACATCAAAGCTGGCAAAGTTCCGTCTTTCCGCCTTTCCAATGCTCAGCTAAAGAGAGGGAACGTGACGCTTCCACTCACTAAAACGCAACACGGTAAAGTATTGAAGGCTCGCAAGGCAGGTCGAGGACTGAGCTTGAAACTTTCTCCTAATCAAGCTGGCGGCATAATTCCTCTCCTACCCGCCCAGGCGGGGTTGAGCGCCATCGGTGGTTTAGCTGGAGCAGCATCTGCAATCTCCAGAACCATCAACTCGGCCAGGAATAACGCCAGGCAGCTGCAAGAATTGAAACGGCATAACGCCGCCATGGAGGCGCTCGCCATATATAGAAAGAAGGGAGCCGGACTTATAAAACTTTAAAAAAAGAAGACGTCACAAAAAAGAAAAACTACCAAAAACCAAAACCCTGGACGAGGTTTTTATCTGAAGCACGTGTCCCATTAAACAGGGCTCTGACTAACGTAGATTTAAACAGATATGCCAAAAAATTAGGCGTTACCAATTACAGAGGAACGTTCAGCAAAGACCTCCTTCCTGAACGTCTGCGGCGGAATGGGGAGAGTGGCATAGTCAATTTACAAGACTCCTCAGCTCCAGGAAGCCACTGGGTGTGTTAATTCAGTCGAGGGCCCAGCTGCTGTTTTTATTTCGATTCTTTTGGTTTAAAAGCTCCTATAGAGATCAAAAGATATCTCGGTGGTAACTTCCTATCCAACCACAGACGTATCCAAGATTCTAGAGAGGTACTGTGTGGCCAGTATTGCTTGTACGTAATTCAACGTTTGTTCCAGGGTGAAAACTTTATTCAAATTATCCATAATTTGAAGGAAAAAATATGAGCTTCGTCGATAAATTTGATAGCTCTGCAAAACGGATCAAAACGGCATCGCATAATGGAGATATCTTGAGTGGAACAGACACTGATTTTAATGCCAGGCAGAAGAGAATTACCAACCTAGCCCCTCCTATTTCTGACTCAGACGCTGCTACCATCACATTCGTTAAAAACGCACTTGGTTTCTCCAAAACTGTAGAACGCAATTTGAGTTTAGCTGGAAACAGAATAGTTGATTTGGGGGCTCCCACCAGTCAAAACGAAGCAGTCACTCTAGGCTACCTGAAATCTGAAATAGGTTTGAGTAAAGATTTCGATGGAAATTTAAGTTTGGCTGACAAGAAATTAGTAAATTTGGGTCAGCCATCCAGTGACTCAGACGCAGCGACCAAGAAATATGTAGACAGACAAATAAATCGGATTAGGAGGGAATTACGAGTTATCAGGCGCATCTACTGTTTTCGTTTGAATTTAGAAACGAGAGATAATTTTAAATGGTTGTCAGAAAATGGCCAACAGTACATCATGGTTTCCAAACTCGGTCGAATAACTATTTGGGGGATCCCCTTGCCTCACGAATCAATATTCAATTCCAGGTGAGTTTGCAGGTCGGAGCTAATTCGGTTAAGACCATTCAAAAAATTGCTGGTGAGGCAGCCACCGTGGTCAGCTATGACAGGACGCCAATAGAACTGCAAATTGGGAACACGATTTTGGTTTCCAATTCAGGAGTCATTCCGACTGGGCACCATTTGTTAGAGGTACATTGCGAATTTGAAGGATAAGAGCATAAAAAAAACCCAAAAATAAAATTAATTTTTTATTATTAAAGATCGCAAGTAACCAATATGAGTAGCGATAATGTTATCGCCCTGGGCCCTCACGCTACCGTTCAAGTCACTTCCTTCGGAGAAAATGCTGTCGTCAACTTCACGTCGGGGCAGTCCCAAATTGATTTGAATGCTCACGAGTGGGAAGTCTTGTTAAAAAATCACGACGATTTAAATCAAGAAATTTTGAAACGTAGAGCCAACAAAGCTCATTTTGCCGGTGAAAATGAAAATGCGGCCTTGGGTGCTACTGAACAGATTCAAAATGTGATTCAGTTGTTCCTAAGTCCATCAACGAAAGCTGTCTTGTTAAATCAGTTTAATTCGTTGTTAGTTAATGCTCTCGATTCTATGTTTCACGCAGTGCGGCTTGGAGAAAATAAAGACTGAGGATAAAATTTAACGGCGACGCTACTCGACTCGTGTTCTACACTTTCGATTGGAACATGATTCCGATAACCCAATGCGAGATAAATTTTGCGGAATGGAATTCGTTCCTTCAAAAATCCCGTAAATCATTGAAATTCTTAAGAATCCCTTGGACGAAATTCAACAACAGTAAGGCTTTGTCGCTTTGCTGCAGTCCGATGCTTAACACTTGTACCCAAATCGGAAAAAAAAACGGAAAACAAATTGGGAAATTGGGAAATTGACACGGCAGATCGATAGGGGAGGTCCAAATTCCGAAGAATATTGATTGGTGGAATTCTGACCATATTTTGAAAAATTCAAAATGGCCTCCGATATCTAGGAGAAAATGAGAAACTTGGCTAAAATTAATTAATTTTTTGTTTTATTTGTGCCCAATAGATGGAGCCATATGTTCAGTTGCTCACAGCATTCATTTCGTTTTTTTTCAGTGATCATAGCACTGATCACTTGAGTTTTATTAATTTTTTGTTTGATTTGATTTGTGCCTAATAGATGGCGGTCTATGTTCAGTGGCTCACATCATTCAGTTAGTTAAGTGTATTACAATTCTCTCAATAGATGGCACTCTATGTTCAGTGATATGAACCAGAAACTTCTCGCTTGCTTGTTAGAATGTATTATTATTTTTTGTCTTCTATGCAGTTTCGTATTTTCTTCAGATATGGCAAATAAAAAAAATCTTGTTTTACAGGAGCGCCCGCATCTCCAAAAATCGTGCGTGTTAATTTTTTTTATTCCCTTTCAAAACAAACAGGGTGGACGAGATCTACGAACAATAAACAGAAATATCTATCCATTGTGTAAAGTTCCAAGTTTCTTAAAAGAGCTATTCAGAAAAAAAAAATGTAGGCCTAGATAAAATTTAATGTCAATCTAGCACAAAATTTAATGTCAATCTAGCACAATTGTTTTTTCTCACCTGTGCAAGCTAGATTTTGGTTAAAAAGTAAAAATAAAAACAGCACGCCCGCATGTTGTTTTTGGGTGATAAACTCACGTAAAACAAGGTACTTTTTTTTTGGCCCTATAATTCATGAGGCCTCAAGGAGCACAGAATATTTGTTGTAAAGTTGATACGAGCTGAAGACTGACATAGAACTTGATCCCGTATTAAAATCTGTAAATGATATCTCAAATTTGTTAATGGTACTGTGGTGTGGTTTCTTTATTCGTTCAAGTGTATTTCTTTTTGTTGTGTGGGGGGGGGGCTATGGAGAAAGCCAATTTCAAGATTCAGGGAAAAAGTATCTGTACGTGTAATCCAATGTAATGATCTTGCAGGTTTGCTGCAAAATAATGTTGTTGCAGGTGCTGGTTAATTTTTCAAAGTGCTTTAATTAGGTCAAGGTCATTCATGATAATGCGTAAAAAACCAATTGCCGAACCGCAAGATGGATTCGGTAATTGGTTTTTTACGTGGGGGCGATTTCTCACCCCCACATTGTTTCCTAAACAAAACAATGTCGGCTGCATGCTTAGCCACTAGTTACGAAGCCTCCTCTAACACTAAAAAAAAAAACGTGTCAGGTTGGCTGCCAACCTGACAAAACGCGGTTCCTGGGCAAGTGTTTCCACCACATGCGTATCGGTTAGACCCTTGGCCCGATCATTCGAATTTTGTCATCGGCTAGAATAACGCAGTTTCGAAGTCTCAGACCAATTCGCCTTTACGCATGTGTTTATCTATAATATCTGAACTGGTATCGAACTAAAAAAGGCTTCGACCTCTAGCAAGTCAAAAGCTTTCTTAATTCGACCCAGTTCCGAAATTGTAGAATATGGAAAACACTTAATAAAAATACGACGTAATTTTCCGGGGGGGGGGGGGGGGGGGAGACCACCAAAATATCACTATACAGGATTTATTTTTCAATCCAAATATTAATTCTACATCAACATTTCTCTAGGCTAACGTGTCAACATTTGACATTTTACGTTTGAACGAGGTGTCGAAAAACGTTACGTTGGTCCTCGTGCACCTCTCCCATACGTGAGGTGCTGACGAGCTTTACTTGAGACGACATGCACCCCTCCCATAACATTTTACGTTAAAAATGTCAACATTAGACATTTTAAATTTGAACGAGGAGTCGAAATCCGTTACGTTGGTATTCGTGCACCTCTTTGCCACTGAACGAATGACACTCTTTCAGTCCCAAAACGTCAATTTTACACCTAGACTAGGAAGTTACTTTTCGAAGGTAACTGATTTGGAATCGAAACGAGCCATTCAGCGGAAAAAATCTGCGATTGTATAGAAAGCAGTTCTCAAAGCAGTTCTCAATTTCGTTTACAAAGTCAGCACCAGTGCGAAACATCAGATTGGATCACGTAGTAAAACGCCGCCGTAGCAGTGATTTTTCGGGGTAACCGTTCCGAAATTTTACTTAGCATCGTAAGGCTACTAGTTGACAACTGCGGGAGCTTTTAAAATGTATTTTACAAGAAAATACACAATTCTAAACGAATCGTGGATTAAAAAAGTACAAGGGCCGGAAAATGTTTGTCGTATTTTTAAAACTAAAGAAAAAAAAACGTTTAAACCTTCCTCAACATACCTAATCCAGAGAAATCGTAGCTTGTTAAACGGAGATAAGTTTGGTCTTGAACAAAATAGTGTGAATTTTGACTTGAACATGCCGTGTTCATTGCTTCAAAGTATCAATTTGCACAAAATTATTCCGGACCAAAACTGACCTCCGCTGCTGTCATTAAGTGCCGCACTCGAGAAATACACGTGGTTTTGTATGCAGGAAAAGGATGCGTTATTGACGTACGATTGAGGCCAACTAGCGTCAACACATGGCGGAAGCACGAGTTCTTCGCGCGAAACGACGTATGTGGGAAACCCATTTAGCTGTTTGAAATAGTTTTCTAAAGAGTAATCCCGAATGTAGACATCGTTAAATCTAATTGCTTCAGCTTTTCCTGTTGTTGCAATGAGAAATGTCATGCCTGTCGACGTGTAAAATATACGGAAAAAAATACTTGCTGAATAAAACTGTAACAAAATTAATTCATTGGTTCTCAAGAATTTTAAAAATCAATAAATCTGCCCCAGCTTTTAATCTTTTTTTTTTTTTGTAAAGTGTGAAAATCAGTAAATTTCTTTGTGTATTGTGTCACCTGAAGTAAACTGATGCTCTAAGAGAATCCTAGTTGCTTTACTGCTCTGAACGACGATTATTGCTTTCATTTTTGCAATGTTTGCAATGTTTGTTTGTTTGCAATGTCGCATGAAGCAAACTGAAGCTCGTATAAATGAACAGGCTCAAATTTGAACATTGCCGCACATTTTTTAAAGGCAAATCGAGTCTAGTAAGGTGAGAATCAAAGCCGAATAGCTACAGGAGAGGAGAAAAGAATCAAGAGTACGATTTACGAATGACGACACGCAAGTGCACTTTGTGGAATAAGACCCTAAAACAACAGCGGTGGTTACTTTGTTACAACTTTCGTTTATGGAATGGCCCGAGCTCTACAAACACCTTGCGAGCATAGATAAACTCATGGGGAAAGTTTCCGAAGACGAATAAACGCTTCAGACTGCCTATGTGTGGATCATACTGACAGCAGTACAACCAACCAGTGAAAAAAAAAATTTCATTCACGAGCAGCACAGCCCCTTGTAGGGGGTAGGTATCGTCTACTATTTAGGTTTTCGAAAAGGTTTTCGTAGGTTAAGTTGAAGCCAGACCCGGTATTGTAGTAGGTCTGTTTGAGTCAGTCCGTATTGTAGTAGGTCTGTTTGGGTATGGATAACAATGTTATCCAATGGGTTTTTGTCGCCAGGCCCGTCATCGTAGTAGATTACATTTTTTGCAGATCGACACTTAAAGTTATCAACCCCGTTGCTTTTTCATTTGATAATTCCCATTTGGCTAACTCTTTATCATCGGTTGGTTTTGCTTTTCCTGTCGTGACTAAACCCCAGATGCCTTGTTGCTTTAGGAGCGCTTCTACACGACATGACCAGGATGCAAAATTTTTGCCGTCTAATAACTGGATATTTGTAAGGCTATTCATCTTTTGACTGAAGTCTGCCATCTTTTAAATAATATCACTGTACACTTCTTAGGCTTTACGAGTTTTCTTTCTTTTTAGGTACACTGTCCTACGTCAACTAGTTCTACTGCAATCCCTTTAAATTATTTCTGGCGGAATTACTACGATTTTCAATGTATAAACACTGACGTTTAAATACCATTATAACTCTT
This sequence comes from Lithobius niger, assembly GCA_023313725.1. Classification (NCBI taxonomy): domain Eukaryota; kingdom Metazoa; phylum Arthropoda; class Chilopoda; order Lithobiomorpha; family Lithobiidae; genus Lithobius; species Lithobius niger. The sequence continues at coordinate 37,682 of JAHWFP010250545.1, forward strand.
TGGTACGACTTCTGACTGCACTTAACGTATACTTGCCGTTATTTCGAAGAAACCAGGAAACATCTTGAAATTGCCGTCTTGTATCCTCGCTGGTTTACCTTGACGTTCTTGCATGGCTCATCCTCGTCAGTAGTTGTGAAGTAAGTCGCTGCTGTCTTGAAACTGCATACGAGCATGACTGCATACGAGAGGGTTAAAATTTCAAAGGAACGTTAGGTTTAAGTTTACGATATTTACGTTATCGTGAAAAAAATGCTCTGAATACCACTTGTTGAGGTTAATTTACGTGAACTGATCTACTACCATTTTAACGCATAAACGCAAACACGTTTCTAAATACAACTCACATTTAATTCAAGGCAAACGGTTTACAAAGTTAACAAAAAGTATTTCAAATTAAATGGACCAAAATGGTGATGTTGCTCCTGGCCTAGCGCCAGTCGAAGTACGGATTTCTGGCAGCCCTCACAGCTGTTACAAATCTCGGTCACCAAGGGAACCAATCTTCAGCAACTTCCGTTACCGAGTTGCACAACATCCACCAGATTCAGGCTAACAGGGTTGTCACCAGTCCCAAGCTTGCACACAACAAAAACACCAGGAACTGGGAATTCCAACATATGGTCATTAGTCCCTGTTGTCACACAAATACCTTAATGGCGAGGGCCAATTTGGTACGTCTTAACACAAATTCGTTTCGAATAAGAAACCAATCTCACAAAAACCACACAACATCACAGAACTTTGCTTACCTTTTCACGTTTTGAATTCTTCTCGCTTTCTCTCCACTAATTCAGTCTCGTTCAGATGGTTGAGTCTCAACACCAACATGGACTGCCATCGATGCACTTGTTATTTGCTGGCACTTAAAACTGACGAATTGTTTCCTGATTGTTTAAGCAGGTTAAAGAATCGGGCATTATCCAGGCAACACGAAGTTGAGTCATTTACTCTAACCGGGCAAAATGTGTCGTCCAACAACAGTTTGTTTATGCGTTGTTAGTGTGGGGATCAGATGTTTTCAGCTGGAATCAAATATGGCGGCAACTTGAACGTGGTCATCACGCGCAAAACGAAACCAAACTGAAACTCGTGCCCAGGAAGTCGCGAAAGGCAGCGTTTTAACTATAGTTCCTACAAACGCCACCAGGTAGCAACCTACAACAGTCTGGCGTGCATGGGCAAATGCGTAGGGATGCAGGCACTGTGGGAGACTTTTATTCCAAAGAGGGCCCCGCCCTTCTCCCACGGAGTGGGCTCGTGTTCATTTGTTCCTGCTATTACATAATCTAAAAGAAATAACCATCACAATTTAGGTTAAAAATGTGTTAGCTTTTAGACCTAGTTTTAGGTTTTAAGTCTAATTTTTAGCGTTAGGCCAAATATTTATCTCCGGTTTGATTTCGTAAGTATAGCAGCTTACAACAGCAGTTCGAGATTAGGCGTAATCTTTCATGCGATGCAACACGGTTTTTAGTTTCGAAGCTTCACGTTACCGTGGCAGACAGAGAGAGGCAGACATATTATTGTTTCGTGTTTCGGCTGATGTCAACTATCCTATTATAATACCGCTTGGCCTTGATACGACGATTTCAGGTTTCATATTCGGGATTCCCATCTCTAGTGTAGATGCCACTTTCGTTGCCATGTGGAATTGTATCATCTCCACGCATTCTTTTTTCAAATACAAGCCATACAAGCATTAATTGCTTCGGCTGACATAAGGCTCATCAAAATTAATTAAAAAAAATAAACTAACGTGTGTTGTTAATGGAATCCTTTTGTTTTTCATGGTTGCGTGATTAAATGCAACGGTCAAATGATACTATTTCATTGAGTTATTATTAGCTAGAAAGAAGGAACCAAAATTTAATTTGCCGTGTTTTTTAAAGTTCACTTGACTACCATTAGCATGGCGTATGCTTCGTCAGAATTCCTTAACCATTCAGGATTCCAAATTTACAATGGCCGAGTGTTAGAAATAAATTCGAAATTAAAAAATTTCTACGGTAATAATTGTTCGATTTACGGCAAATTTTGGCTCAGCAATACTAATTAGGGTATGAAACGTTGTACCAAATTTCATTCCAATCCTATCTTTCGTTTGGGCTATACCCAGACTAAAAATGTGCACCAACGGACGAACCAACATTTTGCAATTTGGTATCCGTTATAGGCTACGCTTCACTCGCTCCGACAATTAATAATGACGAATGGCCCTTGTTGTAGGGTTGTAGGGTTTTCTACAATAATAATTGCTCTGCCGACGAGAATAATGCAGTCACATCAAAATCGTGTTCAAAAGGCTCAGGTCGGTGTTAATACCCACATTTTAAGCTATACAAATTGAAAATCGTTTCATTGGTTTGATCTCTAGGTGAGAGCAAAAGTTGTAGCCCATTTGGTTTTCTGTAGTTACATTTAAATGGCCTGCGAAAGGCCCTAGGCCTTGTCCATACCTACGTTTTAAGCTATAGAACTTGAAAATCGGTTCAGTGGTTCGATCTCCAGGTGAGGACAAAGAGTCCCAACAACAACAATTAATGATTCCTGCCCAGAGCTCTACAATAATAATTATTCTGCTGACGAGAATACTGAAGTCACATCAAAATCGCGATCAAAAGGCCCTGATCGGTGTTAATACCTACATTTTAAGCAATACAAATTGAAAATCGGTTCATTGGTTCGGTCTGTAGATGAGAGCAAAAGTTCTAGCCCATTTGGCTTTCCGTTGTCAAGAATATTGTAGTTACAATTAAAATAGCCTGCGAAAGGTCCTAGGCCTTGCACAAGCACATAAAAAAAAAATAAAACAGTATGATTCAAAAATGGAACAGCGAAAGGCGATGTGCCATTAAATGGTGGTGCGAAAAAATATATGGTGGAACTTCCGTTTCTACACAATAACGTACTGCTTCAGTTTTTGATTGAACTGACGGGTGGTGTTGACCCCACGGTTAGCTGCGAGCACTGGGGCGTCTTGGTCCCAGCACATCTCTGGTTTCTTACAGACCTGGGTTCGATCCTGGTGATGGGAAGTGTCTATGTACGGGTTTTTCTCCTGTTTTAAATAAATACGGATGCAAACCTATTTACGTTGCCTTTTGGACTTAAATGTCAGACTGCCTGAGCGGGGAATCGAACCCACGACCTTTGAAATCAAAGACCAGAGTCCTAACCGCTCAGCCATACTGACATTAGGACTCTGGCCTTTGATTTCAAAGGTCGTGGGTTTGATTCCCTGTTCAGGCAATCTGACATTTAAGTCCAAAAGGCAACGTAAATAGGTTTGCATCCGTATTTATTTAACACTTATCGAGCCCAATTGGCTTTCCGTCCCGTTATTTCTCCGGTTGTTTCCCGCCCGTTGCACGAGGGTTTCCTCCGGGTACTCCAGTTTCCTCCCTCATGCGGCAAAAAATAACTGTCTTAATGGTGGTACTTCTTCCACTTAACATCTCCCTCCTGGGAATTTGGGTGGGTGGATGCTTCGTGCATCGTCTCTATATTATTATTATCTGGCCATTTACAATATTGGTACCGTTTGGTGTGTCATGTATAGGTCCAACCTTCACCAAACTAAAGTTTCTTCAATCGCTAGTGTTACTTATGGCTAGCAAATGCTTATTTTCGTTCGCTTCGCTCACTAAATCAGCACATCCCCTTCAGTCGCTCTAGTGTAGTGTAGGGCTTCTGTTTATCCACGTTTAGTTCATTTCCTGTCGCAAACCCGTTTTCTCTTATCTCGTTTTCAGTAGCAGAGTGCCTTAAAACATTATTTGATCGGGGTGGGGGGGGGGGGAATATT
>JAHWFP010250545.1:41589-107557 GCA_023313725.1 Lithobius niger
GTTTGGGCTATACCCAGACTAAAAATGTGCACCAACGGACGAACCAACATTTTGCAATTTGGTATCCGTTATAGGCTACGCTTCACTCGCTCGCTCCGACAATTAATAAATTTTGACATTACAGTTCTGCCCCCCCCCCCCCCCCCCCCCCCCCCCCCGAATATTACTCATGCTAAAATGTCATGCATTTTATAATACTTATGTCGGGAAAAAATCCGTTCCAGCTATCGTTTTTCAGCTTGAACGCCATCATCCCGTCTACACATCACAGTGATCTCCCTCCATATTGTTCTTATGAATATGAGAGAAATTAAGGTAACGTCATGTATCTTTATGTGCGAAAAGTTATGTTTGCAATGAACTAGGTACATGCCAATTTCACATGCATTTATTATTATATGAATAGAAAATTAATCTGCATTTTTCAAGGTTTCATTTAAGATAACCAAGATGACGACAGTGGCTATGATTAACGCCGTCGTTGCCTGTCTCTGCCCGCTAAGGAAGTGGTGTTGTCGAATTTGAGGTCGTCCGCCTTGAACTTAACGTCAGGGTTGTATGTGTGTACATAAGTTGAACTTTGGAAAATAATCGTGTTTTTATGATCACCATTTTCTAAAAGTCATTTCACCATTTTCTAAAAGTCATTGCAAATGAATGTACGTCGTATTAATTTTGTAACTTTCTTAACGAAATCTTAATTTTCCTGTTTTAAAATTTTTAGTAACGCATCATTATGGCCAAATGTTAAATCCATTTCTTAAATCTGAGATCGGAAATTTTCTTTTGTATGCAATTAATTTTATCTTTCATTTCAGGTATTTTAGTTACGATTTTGTTTCCCAAATGTTCACTGTTAGCATTTATGTCAATATATATGTTTTTCTCTTGATTTGTTGCCATTTTTTTGTTTACCAGTAACCCTGTATTTTATGTTTTGTAGATATGAAAGTTGAATGAAAACTAGAAGATTGCTACTAGTGGCCTTTCCCATTGGCCTTTCCCTGGTGGAATGATATCACTACCTTCAATGGCCGATCGCTTTTGGAAACTTGGCAGGTTTATCTACCAGTTTTGGTTTTGGGTGGATATCACAACTTTCGGGTTTATCTACCAGTTTTGGTTTTGGGTGGATATCACAACTTTCATAGGACTGTGAACGTACATAAGGTTACACCGTCTGTTTAAGATGCTTCAATCCTATTTTTGCACACACTGACTAACAATCGCTGATTTCGTTCGCTTCGTTCACTCAATCAGCGCATCCCCTTCAGTTGTTTTGTTTAGCCCTTCACCTTCCAGTCATGCAGAAACCCCCGAAGGTCGTTGTTACTAAAACAGAAGAATGTGAAGCAATTTATTTGTGGGTTATTAACAAAAAACCTATTAGCTCGTGTATGCTCGTATTGTTGCGTAACCATCATCTAACGCGCATCCCGTTATTCTTATGTTTCTTTATTTTGTCCTTCGTTACAGTTCAGTTTTTAGTTCGTCCAGGCTTTTACAATAAATCTAAGACCCAGTCTTGATTGTTCAAGCCAATGTTGCTTAAAATCTTTGGTTGCAACATGGAAAAGAAACGAAATTTAAATTCGCCCGTGGCGAATTTCAAAACCCTCCCATGCATTTGTCCTGACCCCTACAACCCCCAAACCAACAAAAGGACCATCATCGGATCACTATGCATCCGTGTGCAAAAGTTCAGGTACATAGGCCTTCTCAATTTTGGTATTATTTATTTTATTCAACTTTTGCTAACTATATTTCTTTCTTTCGGTAATTTAACCTTCTTTAATTTTTGGTTACATCATAAATATGTATACACTAGCGGAGTCGCTCGCTCATTCCAAGTCGTCTCACTCCCGTCCCCCTCCCGTCTGTCTCGCTTCCCCCCATTTAATTTGCCGTTCGGTCAGTAGATGGCATTGTATGTTCACACTGCTGGCCGTTGCGTACCGGGCACAGCTACTATCTCAACGGGCCTTGGCTGCTACTCCAATTTGCCGTTCCATCAGTAGATGGCAGAGATGACATCGTATGTCCTGCTTGCTGCTGCGCTGCAGATGGCCGCGCTGCAGGAACTTGTGTAATTTTATATAGATATCTTTTGATTTTCATGTCTTATTGGCTTAATTTTAAATTTTGTTCACTAGACCAAAGTCTTATATGTATTCATAATTCTGTGGTTTCATTTAATTTCCATCAAATTTTATTTTCGTACCGTATGATCTTTGTAGATATTGTTATGTACAATGTTTTTTAAAATTATGTTTAAAGTGGTATTATGTTCTGTCATGTTGTGAATATGCGTTAATCTACAGCTTATGAGTTGTTTCAGTATCAATAATATTTTTTTCGTATTTTGTGTCATGAACAATATTTTTCTAAAACAAACTAAGAGTTTCCCGTCTCCAAATTAGTTTACTTTACACTATTTATTTTAGTTTAGTTTACTTTAAGTTATTGCACATTTTATGAGAAATAAAAATACGCCGCTGTCTGCACGTAGCCTCCTTATTTTATTTTTTGCAGAGCTACTTTTATTTCTTCTTAGTAGGGTCCTTGCGTACAGAGCGTGTGGACACTTCTCGGTGATGCCATGGTTTCCTTTGTTCTCCGCTGGATTTGCAAGTTTTACTCATTATCAACGTTTGCCTCTTCCAACTGCCGATGCAGTCTAATCAATGGTGTAATTTTACTGCTATGGGTATTGTAACCATCCTTTGCTTATTAAGTTCATAATATATTTTACGGTATTTATTTTATAAATGAGCGGCTGATTTTGGCTCCTAGTTTGGCTAGATTCTGAATCGCTAGCTGCATCGTCCGATTCGGAAGGCGTAAACATTGGCGGTTCGATCTCCGATAAATGGTCTGTCGGATCTTCCCAAAGTTGTGCTATGTATTTTTATAATTTTATTTCAGCTTCCGGACAATTCCCAGTCCATAGGTCCGTTGAAAGGAATAGGTAGGTTATTTGCTCTTAAGCACCATGGTCGCAAATTGTTGTGCACGAACGACTTTAGTGGATGCAAAAAATGTACGATACAAACGATAACATAGTTAACGAATTCCATTACTCTGTATGGCACCATATAGGAGTAATTTTGGAGAAATCTGTTTTATTGGTAAGAAATCGCGTAATAATACATAATCGTCCACAAGATAACGATAAGGACGTGCTGTGCAATCATAAAAATTTTCCCTTAACTTATCCCTTAACTGCTTTCCAAGTATGCGCTCGAGCGACTTCGAATGCTGCTTGTATTCTACTCTCTAGACGTACTATAGTGTCGTCACTATCATAGCAGAATCGTGGTGGGTTTGAAAGCTAGTGCACTCGGTAACCTGAATTCAGAACCATGATGTAAATAATGTGAAATAATTAATGTAGTTGAATTAGGGCACGCGTTTAGCGCTATAGTCACTAATTCTAGGTATTCACACCAATTTTCAGGACAACTCGCTGAAATTTTGCATAGTACTGTCTCAGTTCTTTTGTTAGCAGCTTCTACGGTTCCTCCAACCCATGATATGTGTTTGGAGTGAAGCTAATCTGTTTAATATTTAACAATTTTATAATCTTGCCACAATAGCGTTGTTTATGTCGCTTCCATTGTCTCCTTTCAGCTGCACAGGTGCTCCGTATCTAGCTATGAGGTGAGAAAACACCTTATTAGCTATCGTTTCAGCCTTGTTATCAGGAATTACGACTGCAATTACGTAACGACCAAAATCGTCAATTATCATCATCACGTAAACGTTTCCGTGAACGCTTTTATTCAAGGGCCCAATGAGATCCAAGTTCCATGAGTAACCTGGTCTCTGTAGGGATTGGTAAGCTCTTAGCTTGGTCTTGACAAGTCTTTACGTAATGAGCAATGTCAAACATTTTAGGCTAATAACAATGTAGCTCAATTAAATCTAGTTTTACGGGCACCGCGATATCTGGCACCTGGTGTTGAGTGTTAATCACGGATACAAAAGTTCCGTAGAGCTTTAGGTATACACATCTGTGCTAAGTTATACACACGACCTTTAGATAAAAGATATTCCTTTTGTTTGAGGCAACGATTAGATCCTCTGACTACTTATCTCTATGTCGATTTATGAGTTCGCCTAGATATGGATAATTTCTCTGCTCTGCCACTAGGTGTTGTCGTGTCCAGTCAGGAACACAGCGACAGGCAGATACAAAATAGCGCATCAGAAACTGCTAGAAGTAAGATGCCAGAGTTGAAGTAAGATTCTTTCGAGTCTGGGGGGTAGGGAAGAAGCACAATAAATATAGCAAATTGCTAAATGATCCGTAGTTAAGAAAAACGTCTTCCCTAGTTGTAGTCGTTTCCTTTCTTTCCACCTCAATTAGGGTTGAGAAGTATAGGTCAAAGAATAGTTTATACCTCCGTGATACTGACTAAACAGCCTCCGATCGCTACGCCGCTAGCATTAGTTCAAGAAAAAATGGTTTAGCGAAATTGGGGTTTCAGCGAATGAAGAAATATGGCGCCTATAGAAATTTACCATACCTAAGAAAGAACTTGTTTAGGTGTTTTAGGTGTAGGATACTGCTTCATAGCCTTCGTTTTATCGTTATCAGGTTGTATCCCGTTTTTGTCTAACACAAAGCCTGGGAATTTGACCTTTTTACGTGCAAATTCGCACTGTTCAACGCAGAGTTTCAGTCTGGAACGAGCGACTAGCACAATATTTTAACTTGAGCACTTAAAAAATATTCACTGCAATTTTGCACAAAATGAATCTTCCCTCTATATGTGGAAAATACCAAATTTATTTAAAATTTCAACGCCTGAGCAGTGACGGCGTCAGGACCAAATTATGGGGGGCCGACAGAGGGCACATAAAATAAAATAATAGCTCATTTATTAACTTGATTTCAAGTTTAGCCAGCAAGTTTTTTTTTTGTCCTATTTTCTGTTGGCGACCAAAGTAGGGGGGCCGGCAGGGGGGCCGCAAAATATTTAGGGAGTTATGGCCCACCCCTAGGTTATTTTAAAAGCATGCAACCATAACTCACATGACTGATGTGAGTTTAAGATCTGGACTACTCAGAAGACAATCGTCAAGATACAATAGGCTCCTAGCACATCTGCAAATATTTCTCGTGCACAAAATTGGAAGTGCGCAGGCACTGTTGGCCCATTGGGAGCCTGTTTAAGAAATGTGTGTTAGAATTGGAACGCTTACTTTCCACCACACTACTACATAACCAGTTGGCCTTCTCTTTATCATTAGACAAGGAGATAACATCCAGATTTTCCCTCTTGAATTATACCTACTCTTTGCATTTCGTCAATATATTTATCCAATAATTCATGTTGGTGAAAAGGAACACAATACATTTTAGAACTTACTGGTTGGGACTGACCCATGTCTATACGAACTTCGTATCCTTCATAACAACATAGGACAAAATTGTTTTAAAAAAATGAATCCTGATGAATTGTAAGCATTTCTAGATATTCTTGTTTTTTTGTTTAAATCTGAAAACATGAACCTTTGTTTCAATATTTCCCATTCTGCCTTAGATTTGAGTTCTGCCTTAGATTTGGGCTTGGGAGCATCAGCTAGGCTACTAGCTGGATCCTTCCGTGAGCTTTCACTCTGTTTGGATTGGGGTTCGGGTATCTCGATGGGATTTGTGGGTTGAGATACCTCGATGGGACTTTTGGTAAGTTTGAACTGTTTTTACAGAAGTGTAGTCCTCATACTCGATAATGCACATAATACCTGTGAGAGTTGTAACAAGACTGAGCAAGACGTACAGGAAATTCACTGTTGAAATACTCCTGTCTGTATTTCGGGAAATGGAAAATTCCTGTTATTCTGCTCTGGCAATCGGATGGAATTACTTCTCTTAACAAAGACAGTAATATCTACCAGTTGCTGTTTAGGCGTACAATGCCATGTTTCTTCATCTGTAGCTACGTTAAGTGTTGCTACGTAAATATGATCAGGTTTTCTGTTTATTATTTCCTTATTTTGATTATAAGCAACATGAGCTAATTCTGGTGATGCTGACATTTGAAATTTTACATCGCCGATAGTTAAAACGTTATCAGGGTAACGACATGACATGAAATGTTATCAAATGAACGATAACTAATTCTTGGCTTCTAGAAAATTCACATTTTGTGATAGTTACTGACGATTCCCTACACCAACTAAATTACTGGCGTAACCAACGTAAGCAAGACATTTAACACATTCTTAAGCATGCGTTGTGCTGCTGTGTTAGTAATTAGCGAACCCGTGTCTAGAAACGTATTTCTGGCCTATTTCTAATGTCAAAACACTAAGTGTGAACGCGAATATTTAACCTTAGTTCTATTTAAAACTGTAAACTGTGTGAACATTATGAACGTTAGGCGTTGTTTGCTCGAGTCAACCGATGCTTCGTTTTGCTGCTCACCGCTAGTGTCAACCTCGGACGCTAGATGGTGCTGCGTGTACCATCTGTTGCACAGAAATGCTCGTAAGCAAGTTTCCTCTCTCTCCCAACGATGTGTTTGGCTTGTGAGGAATTCGGGTCGGCGACGTTTGTGCCGTCCCAAAATGTTAAGCAAATTGTAGGCTCGAACGTTCCTACAACTGTTGGAATCCTAATTTTCCCATCTTTCTGCACTGTATGGAGATGTCGATTGAGTGCCGGAAGGCATTTTAACTCAGGTCTCCGTTTCACTCGTACGTAACGGCTTACGATTGGCTTATTAGTATCAACTGGATTTAATTCCGAATGAAAGATGGCGACATCCAAACCATCTTCGAATAGTGTTACTATTACTGAATCGCAAGTTAAGCCGACAGTTTTCAAAGCATTAGTCACTTAGCATTAGTCACTAACGAGATTTTTTATTTCCTATTGATCTTGCAACGCATTTTGATGGAATTTTGCCAAAGTTTGACGCTAAACATGGTAAGGCTAGCGTACGATCTGATAAAGCAAGCTTCTGCTGGTGCCATTCAGCATTTGAATTAATTTATTTGCTTCATCATTCAAAAATAATGGAACACATTTTCCACTAAAAATAATGGAACTTGCGAGCACCGTCTACTTCATTAGGTTTGAGCATGAACTGAGCTGACATAACGTGGTCTGATTGTTGCTCTGTTCTGGCTGATCCCTGTTATTATTCAGACTGAACTGTTTTTTGAACTATTGTTAGTTTGGCCTCCTCATTTTCTTTTACGTCTGTAGCGTGTCATGGAACACGATTTTGGTTGTTATTTTGCCATTGCTGATTTTGGTTTTGATTCTGATGTCCACCAGCGTTACTGTAACCGTTATTGTAACAGTTATTGCTGGTGTTAGCCGATATGAGTAATGGTTATTAGTTTTCTTGTTGAACTGAACAGAGTCTCTTATCGAAATCAGAAAAAAACTTTGCGCATTTTCCACGGTTATTTCTGCTATATTGGTTCCCTCCACGACCGTTTTTGCCATAGGATTTAATCTTGGAAAATCCAATATCGAGTTACGTTGTTCATGACGTTGTCCAACGCGTTGCGCAAGTTTTCGTCTTATATGCCCTCAGGCCAAACAACGGTAGCACGATTTAATTTGCAAATTAGTGGTGTTTATAGCACTAATTTTAGCTTCCACATTCTTGGTTGAGTGGTACCTGAGGAATTCTGGGTACACGAGAATTTCGTGGTACACGACTATCGTGCGAGACTTGGATCGCAATCGACCTCTAGTATTGCCTCTATTTTGAGTAGAGCGTTTTGCTGCATTTTGAGCGTTTTAACTCGTTCGGGGTGTGGTAAGTTCAATGAGTCATCGATCTCGTCAATAGTATCGATAGTATCAAAATTGTCTGACTCTGTATCTGACTAATCTGGAGAGGTATTAGTATAACTGAAGTTCTAACTGAATTATACGTAAACTACAAAATAGCCTCGGTTATGAGGTCTTCTAATAGGCCTGCCTCTTGAAGAGACTTGGACTGTGCCTCGGGCACGATTTCTTCTAGTTCTAGGCCTTATTTAACTATAGATTTCAAGCTAATATTTTAAGTTTGAACTAGATTTAAACCTTATGTAGCACAACATTTTAACATGAGCACTTAAAAAAATATTCCACTGCAATTTTGCACAAAATGAATCTTCCGTCTATATGTGGAAAATACCAAATTTATTTGAAATTTCAACGCCTGAGCAGTGATGGCGTCAGGACCAAATTATGGGGGGCCGACAGAGGGCACATCAAAATACATAACTAAAATAAAATAATAGCTCATTTATTAACTTGATTTCAAGCTTTCAATCTTTTTTTTAGCGTCCTATTTTCTGTTGGTGACCGAAGGGGGCCAGCAGGGGGGGCCGCAAAATATTTAGGAGTTATGGCCCACCCCTAGGTTATTTTAAATGCATGCAACCATAAACGATTTCATAGAAAATACGAGGTACTACACACAATTGTACACCTATAAGCTGCCCAAAATTGACAAAATGTCCCGATAAAAGGGTACATGGGTCCTTTAAATGCAAGCATCCTTTAATCGGCTATATCGCCTATAACACATATATCGGCCAGTTATTTCGTAGAATAATAGCTTAACTGCTTAGCGCTACTTACTGTAAAATAGGCTACTTTACACACAACCAAAACTTTGTACACAAACCAACTATCGTTGCTTCCAGAAAATTTTTACTAGAATTAAATGCTTAATTCCAGCTGTACAAGACTGAAAAATGCAATTATTTTTGAAAATTTTTGCCACAAATAATACAACTGAATACTGAATACTAATTTTCTGCTTATTGCCTTTCTGGGGATTTAAGAGAATTTGAATCACAATTTTGACACCATTGTAACGATTTATTCTAGTGAACTTTTAGACTTATCAGGATAGCAAGGGCAATCAATTGTATTGTCATACAAATCAACACTGTAAAAGGAAGAAGTAAATAAGCATCACTCAACAAATTCTTGGGCCTTTAAATCGACACATTAGCGTACACAATATTGACCCCACATATGGCCAATTAAATCATCAACTAATTATTTATGGAATATAAGCGAGATTTAGTTCCACTTAATACCATTCGTCCAGCTTATTACCGATACCCGATTACCGAACTAATGGTAGCCAACCACCTATACTTTCAGGCGGAGGCAAGTGGGTTGATTTCGTCTTGTCAGTATGGGTTTCATAGGGGGAGGACAGCAGTTGATGCAGCTGCTGAATTCGAAGATCATTTGAGCAAGGTAAAACAACGAGGAACTTTGCGGGAGACTCTGATGCAGTAATTTCCTCAGCACTTGTTACGAGTTTGCTTTCTCTGGGCCTTTATGAAGTCGTGCTCGCATGGATAATTGAGTATTTGCGACTGAGTCGAATTCGAGTCAGGGTAAGGGGCAGTAGCTCGTTAACATCCTGGGCAGGATGTTGGGTTCATCAGGATAGTTCCTTGAGTCAAGTTAACTACTTTTCATGGAGTATTTACCCTGGTATTTGCATGGATTTATAGGTCATTCCTTCTTTGTTGACGATGCAGCAAGGCTTGATGTCAAAGCAACACCAGAGGAAGCACGGGAGAAAATCCAGGTAAACTTCGACCAATTACCATAGGAGTGTATGTCATTAATAATTAACCGCAACAATCGTTGAATACTTGGCTCTTAACTGAAGCTTGACTGTAGCTCTAGCCTAACGGCGTTGGCTCGTTTTAAGATGCGGCACAGCCTTCCTGCCCTGCACGCTTTCAGTCGGGACCTAAAGAATGCGGCTGGCGTGAACGATATAACGATTGCCTTGCATTCCAAAGTCTACCTTATACATTATCCCCAAGATCGCGCTCTATTGTTGCTTTGATTAATTATAGCAATACTTAGAATTGCGTGGTCTTGACAGCTTGGGCTCTTATCACAAATTGGGACCTCGAAGCTTGTCAATCATTCTATTGTTGTATCGGGGTTCATTAATTGTTCCGTATTCGGCGCTTTATGAGTTTACTTGCCGATTTAACTGTTCATGTGGGAGTGATTGATCGTTGTTCTTAGGAACTGATCGATCATGAGTGACGATCTTATCGTAATTAAATCTTCTAGAAAGAAATTAAGGTTCTACAAATAGGTTGTAAATATTGTCAACTAGTAATGCCACCCTTCAACTATAACAATAGATTAAATTACACTGGCTCGGGCTTGCCGTACTCGTAAAGGGTTCCTAATTATATTCACTTAACTGGAGCTAATTTGGTCTACACGAATAAATATTCGGTTCATGCATTTAATAAATGTGTGATATTTATGAAAATGTGTGTATAAATTAGGTGTATTGTTTCTGTTGTATTAAGACCAATTAAGCCATATTAAATCCTCTTAATAGTAATTAAGGTCGAGTAACTTCAATTTATTCCTGACATAAAATTAAATAAAAAAATTACAATTACATAGGTGCGCATCACTATAAACTAACAATCATGGTTGCTTCTCACTACACCTCACAATTCAACCTGGTTTAACCCCATTTAATTTAATTCTATCATTGCTGGCCATTCAACCCTTTTGTATCTCATTCAACTTAGGTAAAAGCCAAATAACCCTTGTAAATGCTAATAAATTTAGTGGAAATTAGCCATTTACCTCCAATTCAACCAAGTTACATTGCATTCCATCCTATTCAACTTAACCTAGCCTTTAAACCCCGCTAAACCTTGGTTTTAGCTCAATAAACCTACCAAAACTTCCATTAAACCCACTCTATCCACCTAATCAGCTGGATTTAACCCCGTTTAACCCAGTTAAACCCAACCTACCCTACTTGCACCTTAAACGTACCTAAATCTCTACTAAACCTACCAAATCAACCAGATTTCACCCTGTTAATAGGCAGGTTTTAGCACCCGTTTGGTAGGAGAAACAGGAACGCGGAGGATTAACTGACGTCATTCGAGTTTGGACAGACTTTTAGAATGGCGTTCTCAACTTGTGGGCAGCAGTTTTCACGTTCGCTGCAAACTTCCCTTCGAAAATTTCCTTTGAGGGTCAGTGGTACATTGATCACTTCCCTAACTGGTTACCAAAACTGAGTTACGTAGGGTGATTTTAAACCAGTGTTTCGTTGGTTGCAGTGATGCAAGACTGGTGAGCAACACCTGGAAGTGGGCTTCACCATTAGCGCTCGGAAGGCCAAGGTCACTGCTTAACCCTCTACCCCCAGATGGGGAAAGCGATGCCTACAAGGCGGCTTGGCAATAAACTGGGATTAAAACGGACTTCTGACTTGCGACTCTTGTACTGCGGGAGCTTATCCCTAACGTTGGCGTTTCTGCTGTGAACGGGTGGGGAAACTAGGGTTTCAAAATTTTACAAACCCCAACAAGAATAATATTATTGTAGTCGCATTAAAATAGCGTTGAAAAGGCTCCGGTCCTTTTTTAGCTACAAAAATTGAAAATCGGCTCATTGGTCGATATCTAGGTGAGTAAAATTTTCTAGGTGAGTAAAATTTTCTAAGAACAATATTGTCGCCACACTTGAAAAAATTGATTCATTGCCTGGGCATACTGGTATGCCGGTTCGATTGTTTTAATTAAAATTTGTAATGCAATAATGTTAAACATGGAAGTTCATGCTGAGGCTTACAGACACGTCTATTTTTTTCTTGGCAGGGTCGCTATTAAATTTTTTTCTTTTAGGAATTGGCTTTTTAATTTTGGTACATCTGTCATTTTTGGAAGGCCAGAAACTTGTCTTTTCGGAAGCTTGTAACAGACGAAACCCAGGTTTTACGTTTAGCATAAAGTTCATGCTGAGACTTACATAAGGACCATCCACGATTAGTTTTTCAAGAAACCTATAAGATTTCTGCCCCGAGCTCCAGTAAACATTTATTTCTGCCCAGTGCTCTACAATAATAAATGCTCTGCCAACTAGATTACTGCAGTCACATTAAAATCGCATTCAAATGCCCTGGTCGTTGTGAATACATACATTTAAACTAAATTGAAAATCGGTTCATTGGTTCATTGGTTGGTCCACACCAATTTATCGGTTCCCACCAAGTGATAACTTGATATGGCGAGGCAAATGTATGCACATCGTCAAAAACGAAATTTCTTAAAATGACGCTGTAAATAATTAAATTTTTCTGTAATGCTAATTAATATTTTGATAAAATTTCGTTTTAAGATAGTCTTGAGTGATGACATCACAAACCAAACGATTCCGACGTTTTCAGAGTAGCCTCTAACCAAGCGGTTAAAATTTCTCAAGTGGCGGACCAGTAAATGTTTTTTTTCGTGGTGCTAGGGATCGGCACCTTGGTGGATTATAATGAGAACCGGGGGGGGGGGGGAGAAAAACATGGCAAGCATTTTAAATATTAGTTAACAAAATGTTTTTTACTTATTTTAAACATGTGCAGATAATGCGATCGGACAAGTTACACGTTTCTGTTATTTTTTGATAGCTTGTCAATCCATGGCTCTTGTCTTAATGACTCACGGCTCAGAAGCCAGCCTCGCATAGGTAGGTCGATGGAAATGGAACAAGTGTTTTTATGGCAATGTCGGAAAGATCAGGGTATTCCGCTTTCATTTTTAAGCAGAAAGAAGCAAGTGATGATGAAAAATCATCTTCACTCCTTCAATGACTATGGCCTGTCAATGACTAGCCTCAGCTTTATAATTTATAGTAATTTCATGAGAGACAACCAATTATACCCAAACAAACCAATTATGACAACCAATTATAACCAAACAAACATTAAATTTGTTTGTTTAAAATCAACCTGTAAAGAAATTTTGGTCTTTTGTCGCCGTGAATTTCGTTTGTTGGTGTTATTGTGTTGCTATATTCGGGCACGCAGCATTTGGCCAGAGCTCATGTAGAAATTCGGTTTGTCACTTACTAACCACTGGACCAACACATACTGCCTGGAGAGCACAAATGACAAGCTTGCACGAGGTATGCCGGGGTAGAAGCAGATGTTGCTACCTAATTGCAGCGAGTTGCCTTATCGTTACCAATTGTAATTTTTTTGGTATTGTTTCTACAATAGTAGCATTACTTTCTCATTCATTGCTTAAATTAGAAGGATGGTTGTTTACCCTAATGTAAGAATAATTAAAACTTTGATGAAAATTGTCGTAGTGGGCGTTTGGTTATCTGAGCGTTTACGGTTAATTATTTTTTTATTTTGTCCAGGTGGCCACGGACCGGCCGCTGCTCTAACCAACCCTCAACCCACATTTCCTTAATTTGAAAAGACCTCGTTAGACTTTTTTACTGGTGAAACTTAATTCTGTAGAGCAAAATACCTTTTGAGCTTCTACTCGCCCACACCTCGACTTTGCCTTAGCTCTTTTTGGGCACAACCACACGAATTCGGCGTTGTGACACGTCCAATTAAAAAAAGAGGCACTTTCCTTTCCTGCTGAAATACCCTGCAAATATCTTTTTCATGCAAGTACTTTGTAAATATCTGAAAAAAATACTAGTGTAACGACATCTCGAAAAATAACTTGCTGAAAAGTACAAAGAAAAAAATACCTTGCTGAAAACTAGGTACAATGTGAATATCTTGCAATGTATAAAAAAAAAACTTTTTGTTTGTAATACAAAAAATAAAAAGGTTTAAAAACTAAATCTCATCTTGTACCAGATTTATTTTAGTACTAACTAATAACTATGTAACTAATAGTCTAGTAAATTAAGTAGGCAATTTACATTGAACATTGAGACAATGAACATTAATTTATTAATATTTAGCAAGTTAACGTGCTTTGTAAATAGCCAACATTTTGAAATTTTTGTAGCTTTGGCTCAAGCAAATTCACCAATTCAATAAACTATGACAAAAGGTGGCCGACTATGTTAGCCTAGCTGTAGCATTACATTTGGCAAAGGCTCACCTCCCCCCGACATTAAAAAAAAATCTATTGTAGCTATAAGTCTGCCTCCTGCTATGCCTCCTGCTATGACTTAGGTTTTTACAACTGGCGTATTTAAAAAATGTGGGATGGACAAAAATACACCAACTGGAAAAAAATAACGGGTAGTTCACACTGAGCCTCCAGTTATTTTCACAACAGAAAAGAATGGAGTTAGCCGAAATACACTTTTATGATGGGCTTTTTCTTACTTCTCATCATGCCCGCCCTAAAATCAGTGACATCATGGGTCTCCCCCCCCCAACAATATGGCTGCCTCGAATTGCATTATAGGACCAACGTCATGCACTCCTTTGACCGTATCAGCTGTGACCTACTTTCCACTGCCACTTATTTTTATGGCCTCCTTTGTACATTTAACTTGTCCCCGTAGATTAGTTAAAGCATAACCCCACTATCGGATGAACCTCCACCTCTAGTGGAACATTTTTTTGAAATAATTTCAGTGCTAATTCGTGAAAAAATGCCCACTGAAAGGCCACCTGAAGTGAGCAGCAAGATGTGAGCCGCGATATAAAAGACGACTACTGAACGACTAAATATCACCGGAATCAAAGATGTGTGCCAGGTAAAAACAATCAAATGACTGCTGGGTTACTCGCCAATTCATGCTGGATGGACAAGGAAGTGCACATGCACAAGTTATTTTTTGTGAGAGATGGCCTGGGAGCAATTTATGCAGACTTCCGCCATTGTAGTCAGAATAAAATTTATGCTCAAACCCACAATCGTTGATCAATGTAACGATCAGTGATTAGTCGTGTAAACCATAAATTTGCAACACCATCAAATCCATCAAATATTGGAAAAGGTGGTTTAACACTTCTCATTGGGTCCCTTTCAGATTATTGTAGACCAATAAAGCACTTCTTCTGGATGGAACTATTTTAGGGCAGACTAGCTGACTGGCACAATTCGCAGCAAGGCATTTTATAGTGAAACTTTATTAAACTTTTAAAAAACCAATATTACATTATTACACTTTAAAAACAATTTTTTGTTAGAATTAGATAATAAGCAGTCCAATATGTTAAAACTTTTTTTTCACTGTAAAATGTTTTACAATATGCCTAGTAGGCAAGAAACTGCAATTTACTTTGTTAAACGATTTAAACTGCATTTGGGATAGAATTTTTTTAAGAGTTGAGGATGGTTTATGTAGTTATCTTCGGTCACAAAATCTTTTTACTACACAAGTAGCTGGTATACCTGTCCCATCCTACCTCAATGGATTCGTAACTTATTTTGGTGGTGGACCAGACTTCGAAGGTGCACCCATTGATGGTTGATTCAGGGTAGATTTGCCACCAGCAACTGACCCTGGAGGAACCTTTGACATTGTAGCACCTAGCTTCTTACCACCAGGCGGTGTACAAGGCACTGCTACACCAGAAGCCGTAACTGTAACACAATTGGAATCATTTGGTGCAGCTTTGTTGGCACCTGGATAACCTGCTGGAGCTCCTCCTCCCGGAGCCGCATTTGCTTGCGCTACTGACAGACCAGCACGAGGCCCAAAAGCTGGTTGATTTGGGAGTTGGTTGTCAATAACAAATGGCATCTTCTGCTCGGCCGCTGGTTCAAAAGTTGGATAAGTCTTGATCGGACATGGGGCGCAGGGGCTACCTGGAAAAGGTGGATTCGGAATGGCAATGCAAGGTGGTGGCTGGGGTATTGCAGCGGCAAGAGGTTCCAGGGGCTGGACAATGCTTTGCATTGGGTGGACTGATGCTTTAGCCTGGGTTGCGGTCGAAATAGCTGGTGGAGGTGCAGTTGTCACGGCCAAAGATGCAGCAGTGGCAGCTACCACAGTTGCTGCGCTCGACACAGATGCTGAGGTGGCTGTCCTAGCACCACCTTCGTGTGTGTTGCAAACGTACGCTACAACAAAAAAACAAATTTTGAGAATAAACTACAAAACCTGCACATAAAGTCCTTTAATTAAAAGTCGCAGTGGTATAGTGTGTGCACCTATCCCCCACAACTCGCATGAAATCCTTACTTGTAGTCAGTACTTGTACAAGTGAAGATTAGTACACAATAACGTCTCCTAGCTTGTCCATAACTATGCTATCCCAAATTGCCAGTTGATGTACATGTGCTAAGACACCAAAGAAAAGGCTTAAGCGTTGGTTGTAAAGGTAAAGGTGGCGAGCAAATCCAGTCTAGTTTCCTAAATTGTTTGGCAATTCACGTTACGTCCGGTAGCCAATATTTGTAGCAATTGATACAGTATTCAGTTTTTTTTTTATTTCTTGACTGGGGATATTACCAATTGGCGTAGGAGGGGGAGTTGGGAGCAGCATTCGACTAGAATGGCGTTGTTGACATGATAAAGTTTTGTGAATGTGACAGATCATCCAGGCAAACAAAACTTCTAGTTACTAAAAAATAGTAGTCCCAGAAGGGTGGGGATTCTAGACAAGGATGGCAAGTGACCTTTTTATGAAACAAGGATAGCAAGTGACTTGTTTTTACTCAAAATTTCGAGTCATTGCAGAGTTTCCTGCTGAATTCTGGATTGGTCTTTCATCGTGTTTGCTAGTGTCGACTATTTAAATTGGAAGTTTACCAGCTAGGCTTGAAGTTTTACTGACCCCCACCTCTTCTCCCCGCAGACCTTTTTTATGTTTTTTTTTATGTTGACAAGTGGCATAAATTATATATGTCCCTACTCCAAAACATGCCACTTTGGACCCTTGGGGAATTCAAGATGGCGTCCAAAAATGGTTTCTTGCCTAAACCATTCATCCGATTGAAAATTAACGGTGACCAATTATGTTAAGAATAAAACGCGTAAAACAGGTTCAGGTAAAATTAATCCTTAGGTAAGTTATTTTAGGCCACTTACGCATGTTACAACAGTGCATAAGGTATGTTACAATTCCTGACTTGTGCAATACCCGTTCTAATTCGGGAAAATGGTCGTGATTAGGCTTAGATGAAGATGTATATTTTCCACCAAGGGTAATTAAAACTATATTAATTAGGAGCTAAGCTACAGCAGTTTACCTACGTTGTAGTGCTGTGCTTTTTGCTCCATTTTACCACAAGTACCATCTTTAAACTGCTGCACCACCCGTTCTAATGCGGATAAATGGACGTGGATTAGGCTTAGAATTCGAACAAGGGTAGTTAAAACGATTTATCGCTACGATAGTTTTTTCTATAGTGTAACACTGCATTTTGTGCTATTTTAACAAAAGTTCCATCTTTAATCTGCCATAGCTAGTTAATATAGTTTTAATTACCCTTGTTGGAAAATTTACATCTTTCGTCTACACTTAATCATGTCCATTTATCCGAATTAGAACGGGTAGTGCAGTAGTTTAAAGATGGAACTTGTGGTAAAATAGAGCGAAAAGCACAGCACTACAATGTAGGGTAGCTGTTGTAGCTTAGCTCCAAATTAACATAAATCGTTTTAGGTACCCTTGTTGGAAAATACACATTTTTCATGTAAGCCAAATCACGGTTATTTATCTGAACTAAAACGGAACGGAACAGAACCTTTATTCTAAGGAAATTTTATTCTAAGCACAATTGGTAACCAGTTAATTTTCCATCGGAAAAACGATTTAGTTGCTAAAAGCAAAAAAAAATTTTGTCTCCATTTTTAGACGCCATCTTGAATTCCCAAGGGTGCCAAGGTAGCCATCGTTCAGAATTGGGTTAAACACAGTTTACATATACACAATCAGCAATGAGCAATTGTGCAGAAGTAGTAGGTAAATACGATTATGGCAGAGACAGACACCACCCAAGAGGGAAGCAGAGGTGTGGTATGGAACGTAAGAACCACAGACAGGTGGATGATTGGGATCACGCAAGGACTACGAGTACGCTATTACTAAGCGAAGCCTCCATTAATCTCGTTTTAAAGGTATTTTCAAGTTCATTCTTGGTATCCAGAACATATTGCCTTATCTCTCCGCTCATATTGCCAACCATATTAAATAGCAGGTTTATGACCGAGGTTGTAACTGTCTTTATGCAGTCGCTTAACCCCGTAATTGCCCTCTCGTTAAGTAATTGCCGTCTCATTAAGACGGGCGGTAAGTGCACGGTCTGACATATTTGAAGCGAATTCTAGTTGGGATGCGTAACTTTAGTATCAGCGATAAATTTTTATTTTTATTTTCGTTTACCGTTATCAATTTACACTATAGAACGCTGTTTTTCCTTTTTATTCATAACTTTCACTGCTGTCTTGGCCTTCACAACTAAACAACTCTTGGGATGCCACTGTTTGTAGGGGGGTAGAATCTTTAGAATATAACATTGATAAAACATTCATTCGAATGGCTTGTTGAAAGTAGAATGATTGTAGGCACAATTGATGAAACCATCATTCTTGAAAGGCAAATCACAAACCCCCACATCCACTTTTTCCTTAAAACGTATGAAACAATAAGAGTTCGACAGATTCACCTCCGATGCAATACGAGTCAATGGAGCATATTCGCAACCACTATCAAATACCTATCTATTCGAATCAACCACTGTAAGGGACAGAGCTCTTTGCAGCTACAGATGGACATGTCAAGTTTTTTTTCTTGCTTTTTCTTCTTCTGTCTCGTAGCTTCTTTATTTTTCCCGCTGCAGCTTTTCTTGTTAATCTTTGCGCTGTGCAACTGTTTCGTTGCGCTTTTCTAGTACATGCAGCATCTTTTTGTAACCTTTCTACTAGCTGCGCTTCTGGCTCTTCCGAGCGAACTTTTCTCTTATGGGGTGTTCTCATGCTTTACGTGTTTTTAATAGTGGGTATCACACGCTTGCAAGAGTGCATTTATTTTTTATGTAATCTGATCTCTTAATAGACTCTACCGGTTACAACTTTTTTCAAATTTTGTCATGACTAGACATGCAACAATTCCTTTATTTTTATTCTTTTTGTTTCAGGTGAATCTATTTACACCCAAAGGAAACGTGATCTGGTTGGTTGTGTATTTCTTGGCAACAGCATTGACTCCACCCAAAGAAGTGAAAGGTTAGACGATGTAGAAAACCACGCTTAACATTGCCTCCTTGGACAAAAAAAAAGAAAAGAAATAAAAATGCTGAGACGTGTCCACTGATCGATTCAATTTATACAGAAGAACGTAAATATTTTTTGGGTTTTTTATAGGTGGTTGCTAATACGTCGTCGTAGCAAGCAGCTCTCCAAAATAGACCATTAATAATGGGTAAAAAATTATGGTCAGTGCTGAGCAAAAAGTGTTCAATGATCTCACTAAGATAAAAAGGAAAGTGAAAAAAAAAATAAAGCCCGAGCTGAACAGAAAAAAGAAAAAAAAGAAACAAATAAACCTAACGAAAAATGATCAACAGACTGCGTAATTCTTGCTGCTAAAATATTAAGAAACGAAACGAAAAAATTTTTAAAAAAGTTTTAACAAAAGTTTGAAACATGGTAACTAGTCCAAAGATTCGAATGAGGAAACCTCTGGCAAACCTTGGTCTACCAACTCCCAACAGTATTATTAACAATTAATCAAGTGTACAGTAAATAGAGGGTGTTTATATTTTACAGTATAACCATTGGACACCTTAACTACTAGATTATCGTATCAGAGCAGAGGACTGCATACGCACGATCGTCCGTTCACTGGTACGTGGTTCCTGCCCGCAACCATGTAGTAGACGGTCGTGGCTGCACCTGGGATAGAAGAGTTGTCAAATGCATGCAATCATATCGATCTATGACAATAAGATGCAATTTCGTCGTTAGTCTCATACAGCAAACCCGAGCATTCGGACTAGGAAACCTCCCTACTTTCATTCTCACTGTAGACATCTCGTTCACCTGCTCTATAAGACGAGTGGCCCCGAGCAATGGTGTTATTTGTATCGAAATTATACCATAGCTCAATAGATAGAAACATAGATAAATGTGTGCAGTTGTATCAATCCGTGACAACAAGATATAATTCCATTGTTAGTCTTGCTCAATTGATAAAAGTTGTTAAATGCATGCAGTCATACCAATACGTGGCTATAAGATGTCATTTCGTTGTTAGTATCAAGTGGCACCACCCGAGGATTTGAACTAGAAAACCTTCATACTTTCATTTTCACTGTAAACAGCTCGTTCACCAGATCTACAAGGCAAGTGACTCCGAGCAATGGTATTTTTGTGTCTAAATGACTTAGTGGTTATACCACTAAACGTGTCTATTCATGTGTGTTGTGTTTGCATCTTCCTAAGCAAGCACAGATCATGAAGTAATGGTACATAACTAGACGATGCACCTCCCTACCTCTCCCATCTTAAGCCAGCCGTCTATTCGATCGACTATGTTTGACTACATACGCACTATCGTCTATTCACTGGTGTGCGGTTCCAGCTCGCAACCGTGTAGCACCCAAACCCAACATCCGCAAACCACCCGCCAGCACGGTTGCCCTGGCGCTATTTGGACGTGGACAAAAAGTACAAAACTGACGCTTTGAAGGTAACGTTTGCTGCCCCTAGTAGTGGGATGCCCCAGGAAAGTATTAAGTGAAGATGCTCTACCTATTCGGAGCATTGTGTGGGAAAAGAATGCCAAAAACGCTGACAGGCAGTGGCCGATCTAGGATTTTCTGAATGGGGTGCTGCTCCACATCATCAATGCCAGTTACGACGGGTCTGAGGGACCACAGCAAGTTACTGCAGGGGGTCTTAGACAGAGCCCCTAAAACTATTGCATTTTTAGTCACTTTAGACTTATGGTTTCTAGAAGGCGTGCTGTAGAGTTTGGGCCTGAAAAAACCCGTATTGTCAAAAGATTCATACATAACCTTCCCTCCTTCCCCCCACCATAACCCAGAAAGGGACTGCCCACAATGACATCTGATTACTACCTAAATAGCTACGCTTTGTCATCTGTTGTTTCCTACAATATCTTTCTGCGCCCTCAAATTCATTTTTAACCAATTCTCTAGTCCGTATTGGGCTTCCTGGAAAAAAGTTACATCTCCTTAGGGCCTTACGGCAGAGGTGAAAAAATTTCCTCACTTTTTCCTTTTCTCATCTGTGGGTTAAGTAAACAATTTTGAAGGTCAACACAAAAATGATGGACCAATTTTTTTATCTCCACTCGTAGGATGAAAACAAATTTATACACACACTTACCAGGCCAACCAGGTGGTAGGTCAGTGTTCGTCAGACCCAATTTTCGCAAAACAAAGTGCGTAAGCACAAGCATAGTCGCAATCATTTTGAATGTCCTGTAACAAAAAGTTAATGTCAACACTGTTTAAAGAAGAATGCTGATGTTTAACGCTCCAGTGAAACGTTGAATTGAGCAGCAAACGTTTCTATTATAGTGCTGTAGTGGTGGAACTAAGGCTGTTGAATTAAAGTTTACAAATGGGAACCTCCACGGTAGCATAACACGCAATCTAGAAGCAGATTTAGTTACAAGAAACTTTCCAGGTGTTAAGGAGTGTGTTCTTTGCGTCATTACTACGGCTGTATCAGAGGACCCCCCCCCCAATACAACAGAGTACAAGCCCTATCCCACTTTTTCCTTAGGCCATTTCGTGGACGACACGTGTACATAGCACTATGACTACTACCCCGAAATGATCTGTGGAACCTTTAGACAAGTGAAAAACCTAGCCATGCGCTTAGTTATGCAGCAAAGGTAATTTTCCTCATTAGATACGTTATCATAACCCAGTGAACTCCAGAGGCTCCTGCTAACAGAGCCAAATTATGAGTGGCTCTGAATGTCGTGGACAACTTTCTGTCACTATAGTACGAAAACACTAGGCCCCAGTCGTGGCTCCACTTGTGCAAAAATGAATCTACAATGCACAATTTGCAGACTGCACGGTTTTCGGCATTCGACCGTGGGTTTGAACGTGACTTTGTTGCAAGGCAGCAAACACCAAGTTGTGGACAATTGCTAAGTGAGAAGAACGTGCATTCCAATGGCAAGGAACTGTTGCAAAGGTTTGGCAGAAAGTGTCATATAAAACTATTGTGTTTTGGCGTACAAAGAGTTCTTGCTGAACGGATGCACGAGTTTATAGACTGCGGTCGGACCGTTGGGTGGGATGTGACGAGGTTTTCATTCTGTTGGTTTTCATTCTGTTAAATTACAAGCTTACATAACAAATGTTATTAAATTCTTCATTTATTCATTAAATCCAGCGTCGTCCGTCTTCCCATAAAAAGGCAGCAGCGATAAAGTGGTCAGCCCTACATTGGTGGCAGCAGTGTAGCGTGCAACTTTACGATGACATAATGACATTTAAAACACGCACCTAGCTAGATCCATGTTTATATTTCAAACATGTGCACAGCCAGCTGGCGGATACTTAATGTTATGTTGTGAGAGAGTTTTGGCAATATTGATAAAATGTCAAGCTGGTTCAGGTTCGGACTGAATGTAGGCACTAGTTGCCAAAGGCACATGGACCCTCCTGTAAATTTGTAAGGGACCACTTTTATAGTTACAAGTGAAATTTCTGGGGTTCACGAATTTTTTCTCGTAATTCCCAGGTTAGTCTTAAAATCTGATCCCTTCCCTGATCTTTTTATAGGAGACGAGCTTAGCGGCCGGTCATTATTTGTCTTTGTCGTCGAGGGAATGAAAAAGTAATTTTTGGACCTCAAAAATGACAGTTTCAGCATTAAAAGTTTCTAAAAACATCTCGGCCTCTGGTGGGCCACCCACTAGATTACGCATAATAGTCAAATTTTTACCTTGAATGCAAAAGGTTAATTCCCCTTCCCCCACCCCTTCTCTCTTTACAAAAGTTTTGTTTTGTCAGTGGTTGCATTAAAAACTTTCTTTAATATGTCGACAAGAAGTTGTCTCCTTGTGCTTCTCAAAGCTTTCGATACCATAGTTATTTTTACATTGCACATAACACAAGCTAGGTTATTTTGGTACTTGAAAAATATATCTAAAATAACAGTAACAGAAATGAATGGGAGCGGATTTACTCCAAAAAATTTTATTTTCCCCTTCCATTGCTGAAAGATAGTACAATTTTTAAAAATATCAAAAAATCTAACCTACCTACCCTACTTTTTTCCCTCGCTATTACTAGACACGAGACTCTTTTTAGGCCTTATGAAACCGTCTCGAGTTTTACAAATATTAGCATATGGTTCTAGTGCACTAGCAACTCAATCCAAAGAGCCCTTTTTACTCTATTATTAATATTAAAGCTACCTTTGTGTATCACTTCACAATGTTGGTTTGTGCTCCTTGTTGTTTGGAATAATTTGTTGATTTCCGTATCGTTAAAAGAAAACAAATGCGTTGATGGTTTTTAAAGTTATGGTAAAAGTTTTACGAATCCGACCCCAATTACCAATCATGGCTTTGGACCTGATCATTCATCCGGGCTGATGAGGCCAAAACCGCTGCAAAGATAGAAAGCATGCACCCAAAACTTGCAGTACAAAATCTTATAGCACTGCAAAGCAACAATTTAGTAAAAAGATTGAACCGTTTATAAAGTATTTCCGGTAAACGGGTGTTTCAGTCTCAGGCAGCAAAATACTGTAATTAAATCGAAACAATTTTATTTTTTTTCAAAATAAAGAACGTGAAATATTGGAAGGGGGAGGGGCAAAACATCGGTGGCACTGTAGCCCTAAATGAAAAAAGTATAAACCCGCCTCTGATCCGACAGCATTACGAAAAAATGTATATTCTGCTTTCAAACATTCACGAAAATTGCTAGTGGAAAGGATGTTTCAACGTGTAAATAGATTCTCAAGACGCAGCGAAAATAATATAAAAAATAGGACTTTTATGAAAATTACTACACAAATTCCTTAACATTACCCTTACACAAACACCAATAAATAATACCAACAGTATTTTGCAATAGATACTTGACCGGAAAAAAATATATACAGTGTGTACCTAAAAGAACTGGCCAAATTTTAAGGCTGTAGTTTATGATCAAAAGTAAGACTAAGAAGTATAAAACTGGGTCCGGAAATGCATCTGGTTTCTGTTACAGCCCCCCCCCCCCCAAGTTAGGGGTTTTTCCATAACTTCCCACCTAACAATGACAACCTACAATTGACAACCTTTTTGCATTACTTCATAATGTAGGTCATAAGGTGGGAGGGGGCCTGAAGACAATACCTGATTGGAAATTTTGGTGCCCTGCATGGCAATGCAGCGTTTGTTTCAGCAAAACTACTATTAGTAGAAGAGAAAATTTGTGCCTTTTGTGACTACAAAAGGTGCTCGATGTGTCCACCATGCCATCCAACACAGGCGCGGGTACGTCTTGCCATTGACTGGCGAACGCGTTCAAGGACACCGGGTGTTTTTCGGGCTTCCTCATTGTCGACTGGAACTGAATACACAAGTTACTTTAGGCATCCCTACAAGTAAAAGTCTAGTGGATTCAGATCTGGTGAACATGGGGGCCATGCTTGCAGTCCATCCCTCTTGGCTTGTTGCAATATGGCCTAAATGAGGTGAAATGCGACATAAAAATCTCAACGAGATGCAGAGAAAGAGAAAGATCAATGTTTTCCAGCAAGACCTATAATGGTGTTGCTGGGTACTGAAACACTATTGAATGAAGTACTGTTTTCGTTGTTTATTACTTGCATCTCTAGACAGAAAGGCTTACTGGAGACTTGTGTAACTTGAAAAGGCAGGCCTTCCAGGCCTTCCAGGCCTGTCTCTTTTTGATGTGTACTAGGATCCGTCATTAAGGTTTAGCCAGACTTTTCAAAGGACAAAAGAAGTTTGCCTCCCCCCCCCCCACTTGTTCCCCACCTTGTCCCCCATTTCCCCATCCGCAAAGCTTTGATACCTCACATCAACAAGAGTAATGAAATTGTAAGGAGGATGTGTTAATTGTAGTTGTAGTTACTGAGCTGTAACGAAAAACGGATGCATATCCAGACCCATGTTTAGTTTTAGTTTATTTTGATCATTGACTACACACTGAAGTTTGTTGGCCGGACCTTTTAGGTACAACATGTATTCAAGAAGGTCTTAAAGCTCGCAAAAGCGAAAATATTACGCATTCACAGCTACTCATTAAAACTTCACCTTTAAACGGACATGGGACGGTCCTTATACCTATAAACAACATTGATTAGAATTTAAAGAATAGATCCCACCTTTCAGAATATTCCCATTTTTAATTCGGGCTGTTAAGAGCTCGCAATACCCCTTTGAAATGAAAATCACCACACGCTTTCGCTGCTAAGCCATTACCTCAGACATAGGACTGTCCCCATCTAACCTTAACAATTTTTGTTATGATATCTGGAAATAATAGCTCCTCACCTGTCAGAATAGCCTAAGCAGTTCTTTTGGGCTAACATGAGCTAACATGAGCAGATTGAAATCGAAAATCCCATGCTTTCGCTACCACTTCTGGCGTAGGACGGTCCCTATGTAAGTTAACAGTTTTATTTAGGAAAGAAAGCAGAGCTCCCCACCTTTCACAAAATCCTGATCATGTCAGAATTCGGGATTTCTGTCCAGAATTGATTGTTTTAGATTTTGGTCTTATTTACAAGTCGTGGATTACCTGTGTAGTGACTTCCAATCAAAAAGTTCTCTTGAGGCGGTTGTAGTTTCTCTAAATCGTTAATAAGAGACTTTGCATCTTGTTACGGCTTTAATATTCTTCATAATCTGTAAAAATCAACAAAAACCTTCATACACAACTCGCATTTTATGTCGGCTCCAGTAGGCTTGCGGCAGACTGATAAGGGTCAGCCAATTAATGGCTACCAACAGATAGTTTCAGCTTTTTGGGAGAGAGGCTAATGAGACAATTGAGAAATCTGCAAGTAAAACCGATCAAATAGATACTCTGTTAGCATTTGAAAATAGCCTCTTTTGGGAGAGCCAAAATGGCTTGGTTAGTATTAAATGCTTTAAAGCCTAGTTGTAGCAACAACTAAAATTTAGTGGTAATAGCATAGCGGCGAAAGCGTACGGAAGATTTTCGATTTTAAATTGCTCTTCCAAAACCTAATAGCCTGAAATGGATGTTCTGAAAGGTGATCTGTTCTTCCCATCAATCTTTAAATTTGTTTAGCATAGATAGGTAAAGGTGAAGAGGTGTAGGCTTAGCGTATTGCAATATTAGATTTTAAAGTGGTCTTGCGAGCTCTCTAATAGCCAGAAATTAACATGCTTAGGATATTCACCATTTTTACCAAATTAGTTCAGCTTATATAGGGACCATTCTACACCCTGTCGAAAATCGCCATACCTTCCACCTTTAAATGGCTGTAGAAAGGTATCTATCGTAGCAAACCAATTTTGGTTAGGATCGATGGAAAGAATAAATTCCAACCTCTCAGAATATTCTAAGCGTGTCCATTCCGGGTATTAACAGCTTGCAAACCGAAAATCATTATACAAGCAAAAAGGAGCGCTTACTTATTAAGGATGATATATTAAGATTTTGGTGTTCACCTTTTTTCACCTTTCCTGTCCAGCTGTAATTCAGCGTTGAACATCAACATCAGCGATTAATCAACGGCCAAAAAACCGTTAAGGATGTACAAGTCCTAAGGATGGTGATTTCCTCTTAAATTATTTTTTCTAGTTACCCTTCTGCTTACCAAATTTCACGCTTTTCACAATTCTTTTAATGTTTGGCCCGATAAGCCATCCTACTACTTAAGTAACTGAGCATATAATTTGTGCTGTGATAACGTTAATTGTTGTGCACTTTGCTTGTATTGTTCCCTTTTCACTTGATAAGTGTCAAAGCTCATTAGGAATTGTGGTGCCTTTTATTTCCTAGAAAATACAAATCTTAAAGCTGCTTCAAGGATCGGGGTGTTGAATTCCAGGCTGACCTAAAATTTAACACACATTGAAATTATATCGTTTCTTTAGCAAATCATTGGGCAGCAATCATCCAGTGGTGTTTTATCTCATCGAATTCTGACAACGCATTGAGCTTATGTCTATGTGCGCCCACTACTGGAGTACACTAGCCAAGTCTGGTCGACATGACTTAAATACTTGTAATGATTTACTCTAGTGAAATTTTAGACCAGAACGAATCATTATTATCAGGATAGCAACAGCAATCAATTGTATTGTATTAATAAAATCAACTCTGAAAGGTAGGCGCAAATAAAAAGCACTATTAACAACTGACCCTTTAATTGACACACAAATATTGACCCCACAATATGGCCAATTAAATCAGTGACAGGGTTTTACGATTTTAGTAATTACAATTATCGGCAATAAGTCGAACGAATGGCATTACTGATTAAGTTGAGCGGAACAAAATCTGTTATAGCCCGTAATTAATTAGATGATCATGACTAATTCAGTAGCGTAGTTATTATTACTAGTTAAACTCGAAACAATCATAGCTATTACTATTGAATTGAATACTTTGCTCATTTATCGAAGCTCGGTCATAGCTATCGGCTCATGGCTCTAGCCCGATGGCGTTGACTCCATTCAAGATGCGGCATGGCTCCTTGCCTTGCGTGTTTTCGATCCGGGACCTCAGGAATGCGGCTGGCGTGAACGAGTTAAACAACGAGTGAACAACTGATTGCAAGCATTCCAAAGTCTAGTTTATATACTGTAGCGTCATCTAAGATTGCTCCATTGTTGTATTGATTCTACGTATTGCATGGCTTTGACAGCTTGGGCCCTTATCGCCAAATGGGACAATTCCAAGATCGCTCTATTGTTGTCTTGATTAATTATAGCAATACTTAGAATTGCATGGCTTTGACAGCTTGGGCCCTTATTACAAATTGGTTAGTATTAAATGCTTTAAAGCCTAGTTGTAGCCTAGTTGCAAACTTAACACTTGTCAATCATTCTATTTTTGTGTTCGGGTTCATTAATTATTCCCCGTATTCGGTGCTTTGAGTTTACGTGCCGATTTAATAAATTGTCCAGTGTGTGAGTAATTTATTGTTATTCTTCAAACTGATCAATCATGAGGGACGATCTTATGATTTAATCTACTTCTAGAAAGTAATTTAGATTCTACGAAAATGTCGTAAATATTGTCAACTGGTAATGCCATCCTTTAAACTAACATTAGGTTTAAATTACACTGGTTTGGGTTACAGAGGGCTCCTAGTTATCTTTACTCAACTGGAGCTAATTTTGTCTACCAGAATAAATATTCAGTTCAGGCATTTAAACGCATGATATTTATAAAAATATGTATATAATTAACTGTATTGTTTGTTATAAAGACTAGTTAAGCCATTTTAAACCCTTACATAATCCCTGTTCAAACTATAATCACGGTATAATCATTCTTAAAATTATTGCATCCCACGTAACCAGAACAAGACATGTCCATCATGTCTAGCTGCTAGCTCTTTGTGCATCCTGATGAAGAAGGCTTACAATAACTACATATAACTTATTGGCTCTGGTGAAAACGTGGAAGAGTTTGAAAGATGGTGCACTCAAAGTTGCAGGGACTCCTCTGTTTCAGTTATTGGTATATCACTGATACGTTGGAACTCATTTTTCTAATGTACGTTAGGTCACTATGGGAAGTAAATTGCAATCTTTACATAGAGAGTTTGACAAAACTAACCCCATGTTTTTTTTGTGTGTAACCATACCAACTACGCAAGATGGGCTCCAGTGCATATCCGAGACTTGGTCAGTCTTGAGAAAACACCAAGATACAGCAGCAGCATTCGAAAATGGTTAGTTCGTAGTACGTAAGAGCAGGAGAGCATTCTCATCAATGGCTATTGATCAGGAACGTAGGCAGAATAGTGCTGTTGTTAAAGGGGATGGAGGAGCAGTTGGATTAACCCAGAAGGCCACGAAAAATGGATGGTGGCTGGACCTGAAACTGCCAGATTAATTGTCGAATTCAATTCTAGTTGGTAAAGTGAAGGGTAGATAGGGACCTTGACACACACCATTATGAAAACTCAATAAGCGTAAAGTCAGCCTTTGCAATGCAGGTGAATCACTAACCAGTGTGACTGAAAAAATGGTCAGCCCATTCCTTGATGTTGAAGCAAAGGACTCATCAATCAATTATGTTGTTGACTCAACTGCAGTTTTTTTTTCAGACTGTACATAGCTTGCCAGACACGTGATGGTGATCTAGAAACGTTTTTCAAGCATAAAAATCCATTATCACTTCCTTCCATGTCACAATGCAACAAATTACGAACTGAAAAGAAATCCGACCTAGCTGTTGCTCTGCTCTGTCTTGGTATTCACCCTGAAACGCCACAAGACTTGCAGTTATTCTGGATGGTGTATGTAACATTAATAAACTAAAGCAAACTACATTTAAGACCTTCAATGACACAGTGGGCACAGTTCTTCATGTTGACAAAAATAAAACGCAGTTATTTAGTTTTCACCCAAAGCATTCACTTGTCTTGCCATGTTTGGAATGCAGGTAGTAAGCACTTTTGGGAAAGATGTTTTGCCCTGCCCGGCAATGGATAATAACAATATGGCTTCTTATGACCATGAGGAAGCGAATACCCGCATATTGCTCCACACAGCTGATACCGTGCAAAGAAGCATTAAAATGATACTATTGCGTACAGTTGATACAGATGTACTTGTACTGGCCAATGCATCAGTGCATAAGCTAGGCGATCTACAAGTTGCATTCGGTACAGGCCAAAAGTATCGCTACATTCCTGTGTATAAAATTGCAGTATCACTTGGTGATGAAAAGTCTTGAAATTTACCGATGTTCCATGCATATTAAGGATGTGATGCTACTTCTTCATTTGCAACAAGGGAGAAATGTTCATGTCGGAACAGGTGGAAAGTATTCGATGATGCAACTAAGATGTTCCTTGAACTTTCTGCAGAACCTGCAGAACCTGCGGAGTCCAACTTGCAATGATACACCATACTGCTGTATGACAGGACCAGCATTCAGGAAGATATTGATCAGGCATGTCGAACGCTTGTTTTGTGAAGAATAGACGCAGTATTGATGCTACTCCACCAACTAAGGCCGCCTTAGTGGAACATGCAAGAATGGAAGTGTACCAAGGAGGATATGTATGGGGAAAGCATTTAAAGAGAATAAAGCCATTTGAGCAATCGAGATATAGGGGAGAGGCACCGATTGCAGTATAAAACCTCCCTTCGCCTGGTGAATGGGGTTGGACATACTATGAAGAATGGAAGCCGTTTTGGACAACAATGCCAGAAGCAGGAAGGTCATTGCATGAACTACTTACTACACAGTGGATTCAAAAAGGCCTGCATGACATCAAGATGCAAATGTTTAAGGGTAGCCTTAAAATGCACAGCTTTGTTTCATTGTAGCTGTGACTGAAGTATAGAAATCAGCATTGCTTATTACTTACAGAAGTAATTTATTCGAAATCGCTCTTGCATAAAATATAATATGTATGTAATAAAACATCAGATTGGTCCTTTGTGACGTTTACTTTGAAATGTGTGAACCATTAGAAGTGAAATTAAGAGTGACATGCTATGTGCCTAACTTTTACGTCTCTTTTTGGTGTGGCTGCTGCAATTTTAGTCCACCATTTTGAAAAATGGCGTCACAGCTACCCTGAACCCCATTTCCGGTGGCCCCATCCCTAGGTTTTATTAATAGCTTAAAAGGAGGTTTTCTGCCAATTTTTATGCTTTTATGACAAAAGGCACGATTTTTTCACCTATTTCCCTAACTATTATTGGTTCCTGCCCAGCTTCCAAACCCAGTATCTTTAATTGCAGAAAACCGCTTTACATAATTAAGCAAGAACTTCACATTCACCGACCGGCCCCCAATTTTTTTTTATGGTTGTGCGACTAGGGGAAACGGACCTCTTCTGAGGTAAAAAAAAATAACCTCGCAGAAGTCAGGGCAGTAATTATATACAGCGAAATTAAATTGACTCATTTTGAGCAATACTAATCTGGGTGGAATTGGAATAAAATCGTATCTATGATTTATGGCTTATACAGCAAGACTCGAGAATGCAGTTTCCATGAAACCGAACCTAAATTTCACTTTTGTTGTGGTTGATCTGAAATAAAGAACAATTTTTTTTTCTTCTTTTGTGTTAATCACACCTGCTTTCCCTCTTAAGGAGAGCGTGGTACTATCGTTTTATCTCCGTTTTAAGGCTGCATTGCTTCTCTATCCCTTTTAGGTTTGCCACCAGCTGTGTGGCCTATTTTCTCTCATGCTTGAGAACGAAAAAGAGAACACAACGTTACAAGCTATGCATTTGCAACTTCATCATTGTCCTTGCTTTGTCTTGTTTTCTTGCCTCTTCATATTTTGAAGAACGTCACTTTATGCCAATTGTGACTACCGTAACTGCCCATGGGCGTCTAAAATTTACATGGGAAAAAAAACGAGGGGGCATTTAAAAGGCCACAACCAATTTTTAAAAACTTCAAAAAAGGGGTGGGCATTAATTATACCCTGGAGGAGTGACCATTTACACAAAGTGCCAAATTTAAAAATAAAAAATAAATTCCTATCGACATCACAATCTATTCTTACCTTATTCAGTTAGTACGGTAAATAAATTCAAAAATATTTTAAAGTTCCAAGATACAGCTTTATCCTACACCGCCGAAGCACATTAGGCCTGATACCGGTAGACTCGTACACGGATTCCCCGTCATCCCAGCCCAAAAAATTATGTCACTATCAGCATCATCCACCAGTAAACTATCGTCGTCATCGCTAAGTTGCATTTCTGTGCATACAAGCGATTCTTCAGAGCCATCCAGAGCCCTACTTAACCCACAGCGTTGAAATGCAGTTACAATCGTGTCTTCCATTATTGATCGCCATGCACGGGAAATCCAAAATATTTCTTGTCGAGTTAATTGGATTAAAATTCCCCAGCATGTTTCGCTTTGCATATTGCCGCCATTTCGTCCATTCTTCCCTTAATTTGTCCTTTAAATGGCTTGTTAATAAAAACATCCATCGGCTGTGCTAAAGCAGTGCATCCTAAATTTAATAGAAATAAAAAACAGCAAACGTAAACAAAAACATGTGGAAGCTAAACGTCATCCACGTCCTTGGTCAATCGGAGCGCACAAAACAAACGTGCTTAGCAAGAGCAAATCAGGATGCACGTTATGCCTGCATCACGCAGTTGCCTGGGAAGCCGATTGGCCAACAGTTACTATCAGTACAAGGCGAAGACACTCGGTTTAACGAAGTTTGCTTGCTCTTGTAGCTTACTGTTAACGCATAACGTAAATTCTACCGGTAAAATAAACACACCTGCAGGAATATGAACAAGATTGATGTTCAGATTAGCCAGCTTATCTTTAACTTAATCCGACATGTGAGGACGTTATCGATCGAGTGCCAGCAATCTTCTTACGTCATTCGTATTATCGCCCCAAACACGACGAATCCAGCATTGAAGTTTGTCCGCCGTCATCCAGCCATTGGTTGTAGCTTTGATTTTTACGTTTTGTGGAACGATCAGCTTTTGCTTAACACTTGGGGGAATAATTCCATTCCGTTCTTTGAAAATTATGACTGGGAATTTATGGCCATTAGCACTACCACACAGCACTACAGTGCAGCCTTTTTGAGCTCCGGCTGTTGAAATCCTTCTTGTATGTTCACCACGTGGACTGTGTTGCATTAGGGACTGAATCAAATCTACGCAATAAAAAGGTACGTTTTATTATAACGTTTGCTATACGATTTCTATGATTTAAATGTACCGTAAAATGACCTGACCATAGTTTGGTCCATGTTTGCAATATTATGCAATGTAATTGTTCTTAGCCCGCAGCAATTTTACACTTTTTCGGAAGGCATCGAGCTTGTCCTTAATCCACTGGGACATGTTGGGCGTTGTTCGTTCCACGACGCATTCCTACGTCAAATATTTTTTCCAGCTACGTAGCCAACCTACCGATGCTTTAAAAGTTTTGCACGCCATTCTTGTTAGCATAATCTGCAGCGAATTGCATCAACATGCTGTATAAAATTCTGCCATCGCTTCGTCTTATTTCTAAAAATTTGTACGTGGCGTAATCCAATTCATCCGAAGTTGGTCCTGGATGCATTCTTTTAAGATTTTTTAACTTTCCAGTCGTTTAAAACAACGATGTCACATTGGTCTCCCCATTCTCGAAGTCTTTTACGATCGACATTAAAACTCCCGTGCTGTGGCTGCCATGTTGTCACCATGCTTTCGTAAATATTCTACAGCTGTACGTTTGTAGGTAATGGTACAAGACTTACGCTTAAGGTCCTCTCCTTAGGTACACGTCAAAATGAGCTGTTGCACGGAGAAAAAAATGTATGCTACGTTTAAGCTTCCGGTACACAAAGCAGTAATGTATTTGAATATGCAAATTTGAATGCAAGGAGTAAGACCGGGAGGATCGATTGGACGGAGGTGGGGGGCCATTTCACGATTTGGACTAATCCAATCGATCCTCCAATCGATCCTCCCGTATTTTGGGGGTGGGCGTTTATTATGCCATGGCGTTTATTAGGCGATTTACGGTATCACGTTATTTGTTTAGCCAAATCAACGATTATTAAATCAATGATTTTTCATAGTTCGTTCTGAACAGTCCTTTTGACATTGTCAAAATTAGTCATTCATGCATTCTTTGTACCAATGGCAACAAGATCGGAATACACAGTTTTACACTTAAAAAAATTTACATGCGTCCAGAAGCATGCTTCTGAATTTTATTTCAACTGTTTGGTGCCCGAGATGGGCTCAAACTGACAACCAAAGATAATTTCAGTCATGCTTTTTAAACATGTTACATGCTACAATCTTATGGTAAGGCAGGGGACGGGTATTCGTGTTTTGTTTCCCTAAGCTACTAAACCCTTGCTTAACCCTTTTAGTGTAGCCTACCGTTATTCCCAACGAAATCTGTATGCCCATTGCGTACTTAATGCTATACATTAACCTCTGTACCGGTAAGCATGATTATCAATCCATGTTTCACCGATTTTGACTACTATGTGACAGTTCAAAGGGACCAGTTACCCAAAGCCGTCTACAAGTTTCCGCCAACAAGCGTGATATTTTTAGAAATTATTGCGTTTCCTCACAATAAATGTGTTATATTTCAGGGTGTGTTGTCCACAATTCTTGAGCCTAATGTTTACGAGGCTCTAGTGACTCGTGTTCGTCACTTGCGTGAATGTTTGCATTGTGACATGCGAGGCTTTTTCCCAAAAGCTTTTAAATCCTAAAGACGCTTAACATTTGCTCTACGCATAACCCAGCTCTCCTGAACGTTAAGCAGCTGAACACCCAGTTTGCCGAAATTCTGCAATTTTAGAAATACATAATCGTGTTTAACAATTATGTAAACATGAACACAGTGTTCATATAAACATTATGTGCAGTACTCTGGGTGGGCTTACTGCGAATTTAGGTTTTAATATGCAGACTTACGGGTTTTTTTCTGCACCCTTTAATTTGAATTTTGTTCAGTTTAGTGAAAAATGATTTCACTTTTTAGGTGACATGCACCTAAGTTTGTCCTTAGCGACGTATTATGTCAGACAAACTTCCTTAATGTTTACCCATTTAAAATTCTGTCAACATGTGAGTTTACGATTCATGTTCGAATCATTATCGAATTACGACCAACGAGTAGGCCAAACTCAGTAATCAATTCAGTAGATTTTTTGGTTTGCACTACAACCATTACATGAGGGCGTTTTCAGTAGTCTCCTAACAGTGGAAAATATTATTTTCCGAATCATGTGGTAGAGTTTTAGGTATGCACTACAACCTTTTGTGGATTTGTTTCTTCAGTTCCAGGTGAACTTAAGCATGTGAGGTACTTTTGTGGTGCGATGAACTATTTATTCCTGTTCAGAGTCCCTTGTGTACCTCGCCCTTTTATCTATTCCTGGGCTACAATCTTTTTATCCCAAATAAAAATCTGACATTCCTGAACAACATTTTAGTTCTTAACGTCAATATATATTTTCTTTTTAACTGCTATGAATTGGTTCAATCTTAAGTGTGCCTTATCCTTTAGTAACAGCAATTGATTCACTTTATCTTATGTTTTTGTTTATGTTTTATAGCAAGTAATTTGCAATGCCCCATTAATTTTCATGAGAATTTACTGTTTTGAATTTGTCTTATTAATGGCAAGTAACTTTGTGTCTATTGTGGCAAGGAGGCGTGGGGTGTATGAATTTTCACTTAATGTTTCACCATAAGGCTAGAAATCTCTTAAATCAGTCCTGGATCATATCGTGATGATCCATATGATCCTGCCCATTTTCTCCATTTATGCCATCCTGACACTTCTGAAGACATGAAATTTTGTTCCACATGATTTATGCTACATTCACATTCTTTTCCAAGTTACATGATACATATTACAATTTACACATTTTTGTATTTGTTTGTGTCATACATGGAAAGCAAATCATTTCACAAAATAACGTTTTTGAATTTTCTTTGTTTTTAAATAATTAATTCTGTATTTTCCCACTATGAGTGAGTATGCTGTTTTTAGCTTCTTGGTGGGTAGCAAGCTGTTGTCATGATCCAGGGTGAATTGTTTTGACCTACATTTGACCAACCCATCCATTTGCTGATGAGTGCTGTAGAGCACGTTTCCTCTCTTTAGCTGAGGGAAGGGGTGGATAATAAATGAGAGTGGTCGGCAGGTTGAAAGGGTTCTGGCGCAGCTTTAGCCATGCCGGCTCAATCTGACCTCAAAATTTGGCTTGGTCGAGGCCATGTAAACAAAAGCTGATGTTCACAACAGGAGCAGAGGGGATGTGCTGGGTCCCTGGGAAAAGAGACAGCCCCCAATTTCGTGACGTCAAGTCTGAAATCTGCACCCATTGGCTTTTCCAATGTCCATTTCAGGGTCACATTTTCGACTTGAAAAATTTCGGTTATCTTACCCGCCCGCACACCAAGTTGTGTTCTTCGATCGGTTCGTTTGCTTTCTCGTTCCTTCTTCCCACATTATTTTTTCAACATCGAAATGGATCATCCCCAGAAGAAATGCAACACTACCCCTAAGGAGGAAAGAAGCGCTACGGCTAACATGTCGCGCTACATGAAGGACTTTCATAGATTATTATATATTAATTTATTGCTTTTCGCTGGATGCCTGGACCATTACCAGTATTGTGAGAAAACGCCGTCGTTTTTCGTTGAGTGTCCCCATTGCCCCGTGGGCAAAACTCCCATTTTCCCCAATGCTTCCCATCGAAGACCCGTTGGATTTTGTTTTGCATTTGCAGTTCTCTTTTATGGAAGAGATCCTTGAAAAATCTGACAGAATGTTCTTGTAAACGGAACAACACCTGAGGAATTCGCAAGCACACAACCATTACGCCCGAGTTCCCATTATTTAGGGTGTAGTCCCATGACGGCAACAAATTGCTTGCACTGCAGATATGTCACATTCCCACCGTTTCCTCAAGGTGACAAGTCTTTCGCTGCATATTTTTTGAGGGTCGTAAATGCAGAACACACTTTCTTTTTGCAGCAAAACACTTTCTTTCTGCACAGGGGCTTAACCCAATTTAAAGATGCTGCCCGTCAACAGCACGATTCCCCGCCGAACGATGGTTTGCCTGCCGACTTGGAAGATCTGTTACCGGACTGTTTGTTGGGCGAGCTGCCTCCCCTACCCGACCTTATCACCCACGTTCAGAACCCGGGTGCCCCTTTCGAAGGAGACCCTTCTGCCCTAAACGCAGTCAACGAGGGAGCGTCAGGCAGTGGAGCCAAAAGTGTCTGCAATTTTCTTATTAATATTGAATATATCATGTGATATTCATGTCAGAATTTTATTTAAAAATTTCATTCATATAATGCTTAAATTTGCCTTTTGAACAAATTTCAAAAGCTAGCGCAATTCTAAATTCTAGCGCAATTTAATGTTCAATAAAATGTTCAGTAGAAGTTCAATAAATTCTTGTTTATG
This sequence comes from Lithobius niger, assembly GCA_023313725.1. Taxonomy (NCBI): domain Eukaryota; kingdom Metazoa; phylum Arthropoda; class Chilopoda; order Lithobiomorpha; family Lithobiidae; genus Lithobius; species Lithobius niger. Next base: position 78,390 of record JAHWFP010250545.1, read on the forward strand.
ACCAATAATAAAAAAAAATTGAATGCAGCAGAGATATGCTGGAATCATTATTTGCTTCCTAAGTTAAGAACAAGTATGACTTATTTGACATACAATTTTAAATGGCGATTTTGTTAAATCACTGGTTCTCAAAAGTAAAATCAAGTTAGTGTAAATTGGTTATTTTACAATTTTGCTGGTATAGTCTCTTAACTCCGCCGCATAGGTAAGTTATCTTTACATGAAATAGTATAAAATCAATATTATCTGTATTGTCTGTATTTAACTTATTTTCCTTATGATGTAAAATTTTAATGTTTTAGTACAACTTCGTACAATTCGTTCTTCGTACTTTTCTTGAATGCCTCAAAAGGGAATCCGTGCCACGAGTTGATATTTTATTTATTTGCTTTATGCTTTACGACCAAGGAAGAAAGTCCGAAATAATTTTTATGAAACGACTTCTTTTAGCCAATTTATTTATTTATATGGCACCCTTTCCGTTTTTAAGAATAATTATTCTGTTTAATTTAACTAGCGTGCGAGTACATATTTTTGATTTTGAAATCAGGGGGGGGGGGTGGGGGATGTTAAATTTTGGTGTTAAATTTTGGATGTTAAGTCTTTAGCCTTAATTGGTGTAATGATCAAATGGTCCAATAGTGTGGTGTTTTAATACTGAAATGACCGACAACTACCAGTTTAATAAGCAAAAATTTCGCTAGGTTATGTTAAGCCACCAGTCGCAACAAGCGCGGTAGTGCGAACTATGCGCTGAATGCTAAGGCTCTCTGCGTGTAGGAAAATTATTTACTCTGGTGTAACAGCTTAATGCCAATAGAATATCTTGCCGTTCATTTTCGTTTTGTAAATTATTTTGATCAGGACTGGGGTGGGGGGATTTACTCGCGCTAAAATGACATGCATGTCGGGAAAGAATCCATTCCAGCCTCTTATCAGCTTGAACATCAACTTCCCGTCTATATATTACAGTGATTTCCCTCCATAATGTTCTTCAGGAACGTGAGAGAACTTAAGGTAACGTGATGTATCGTTATATGCGAAAGTTATGTTTACAATTAACTAGGTACATGTCAATTTCACATGTATTCATAATTTTATGAATAGAAAATTTATCGTTATTCAATGTTTCATTCAAGATAACCAAGATGACAACAGCGGCGACGATTAATGCCGTCGTTGCCCGTCTGCCCGCAAAGGAAGCGGTGTCGTCGAATTAGAGTTCGTTAGCTTTGAAATTTGGCATCAGGGTTTGTATTTATTGTAGTTATTTAGTTTTCATCAATTTCCGAACTTTCTGAAATGAAATTTTAATTTTAGTCAAATGTAAATTTCCTTTTTTTAGATCTAACGAATCATTACGGCCAAACATTTAAATTCATTTCTTAAATTTGTGATCGGAAATTTCATTCATATGTCATTAGTCTTATTGTTTCTTATTTCAGGTATTCATTTATAATTTTCTTAATGTTCAATGTTTCCATAATTTGTTTATCATTTTTTGTTTTTTGTTTACCAGTAACCCTGGATTTATATTGTGTACATAGTGTGTGTACAATTCTTTTTATGTTTGTAACCATGTTTTAATATTGAGTGTCGTGTTGGTAACCGTTAATTACTGTAATGACTCATTTTTAATATACTCAAATTTTTCAATTTTTTTTAGTTTTCTAGTAATCTTGTTAAATTAGATAATTCAAATTTCTACTTTAATTTTCGGCTACCACATAAAAGTGTGTTGTTTTTTAATTTTATGATTTTCATGCCTTATTGGTTTAATTTCAATTTCTGTTTGCTAAACCAATGTTTTATATTATCTTCGTAATTTCTGTTTTTATTTGGTTCAAGTTTTCTACAATACGTTTGTAAATATTTTAATTTTAATTTTTATTAATATTTTTATTTTTTTTCGTAATGTACTGTGTTATGGTTTCTATAAATATTGTTACGATTGTTATGTTTTTATTACGTACGTTATTATGTTAAATGGTATTGTGGTCTTTGTTATGTTGTAAATATGTGTTGTTTCTACACCAATTATTCTTTTTATTCGTATTTTCATTTCATGTGTTTGTACATATTTTTCTTATTTTCGTATTTTTCAATAATAGTACTTTTCTAAAACAAGCTACGAGTTTCCTTCTGTAAAATATTTTTTTTATTACATCATGAAACATAATAGCTTTAGTTATTCACACTTGTTTTCATGTAACAGTTTAGTGTGCACTAGGGAGAAATGAAAATGTGCAGCTGTTTGCGCGTAGCCTCCGTACTTTACTTTCAGCAAGATAGTGCAGAGCGTGTGAACAGTGACGCCATGTTTTCCTTTGTTCTCTGCTGAATACACAACATTTTACTCGACAACGTTTGCGTCTTCCAACCGCCGATGCAGCATCGTGCCTGGCTTAGACTGCCAGGTAATTTTACTGCTACGGTATTGTAACCATGCATAGAACCAAGCATTCTGTGCTTGTAAAGTTCATAATCTACTTTATGGTATTTATTTTGTAAAGGAATGGCCAATTTTGGCTCGACGCATTTGCGTTTTTAGTTAGACTCGTTTCTGAGTCACTATGTCCATCGTTGGTTTCGGAAAGCGTAAACGTTGGCGGTTTAATCTCCGATAAATGGTCTGTTGGCTCTTCCAAAAGTTTTGCTACGTATTCTTGTAATTTTATTTCAGCTTCCGTTTACGTTCCGTTAAGCTGTTCCAACAATTCCAAGGCCAGGTCCGTCAAAAGGAATCGGTAGGTTATTCGTTCTTAGGAACCATGGTCGCAAATTGTTCACGTGCGCGAACGACTTAAGTGGATTCAAGAAATGTACGATACGAACGATTGCTTCGTTAACTAATTCCATTATTCTGTACATTGTAATGGCGGATGCTACGATGGGCTAGGTGCTTGTAACATCTCCGTGTAAATGGATGACTTTGGCTTCTTTAGTTACTACCCTGGGGTGACTGACTTAGTAGGAAACAGCAGTTTGGCCACATTGCCAATATGGGGAATGAAGCGTCGTTGTCCTAATCTAATAAATAGGTTTGTCCAGTAATAACTACCTGGTCTTTAAGCTGCCATCACCGGTGAGTAAAGTTGAAAGCTACTGGGGTTGAAATAAAAATGGGCTTACATATTATTTACCACTAGCAATTAATCGTCACTAGGGAATCAACTGGCGTTTAAAACTCCTGGTTTTATTATTGACAGTTAAATATAAACATACACTACATTTTGTCCACTAGTTTACATAGCTTTATGTGACAGCAAGTTTGAATTTACAACATTTAGATATTCAGTTAACACTCGAGAACTAGGCTTTCTAGTTCCAGAGACAATGTTTTTTTTCAAGTAGAAAAAGACGAGTTCCAGAAGAACCCGCTATACGATAACCTCCCTAACAAAGTCACTTGATAGCCCAGACCAATGCTCAAGGGCCACTGTCTGCTGTTTAGATTAAACTTAATTTAAACGATAAACAAGAGAAAAAACCTTGGGTTGATAGGAAGGAAACCACCCTTAAGTTTATGAAAGGCAGGGACCAGAAATGCCGATTGCTTAGCCTTCCATAAAATCCTTAAAACTAGAAGTTAAAATTAAAACCGTAATTTATAATGGGGGTCCTAAAGTAAACTTTTCAATTTAAACTAGTAACTTACGAAACAACCAATGCCCGGCATGGCAACAATCGGACCGTGACACCGCCATTCCCGATCGGCGTGACTACCTCCTAGCTTGAGATCTGCGAGCTGTGCTAAGGACCGAGACCTGCAGGGGCTTTTTATGCTGGAGAGGGGGATTCTGGCGACCAAAGCGCGGACGTCGAGGATAGCTGCGGCTGAGAGAACAATGGAAAGTGGGAGGAGAGGTCGGTTTTTACAAAGGAACTGCATGGGAGAACTTTGAAGGAACAAGGCCTGTGTAAAGAAGGTGCAAATTGTTTTCAACTCATGAACAAAGTGAATTGGCCTTTATTACGATGTTATGCATCGCAACTATTGAAGGTTGGGGGGGGACGAAGTGTATAGCACAGATTAAACATTAGTTCGAATTGTAGTATACAGATCTTTTTAAATACTATTTAATTGAAGGAAAGCTAGTTTGCATTCGGAATTTGTAGTCAAGGTCGGAGTTTCGATGGAGATTCATAGCAAAATATATACAACAACATTAGGGTCCGTTAAAATTAAAGGTAAATAAACATGGTCGAGCATTATTTGTGTTCACGGGGCAAAAGCATAATATTAAAACATTAGATATACTAGCTCAGAGAAATGTTAAAACACATTTAAATAAGTTTGAAATTATCAGCAGATAATGGCATTTGAAATGGACGGACATTTTTCAAACATAATATTAAAACATTAGATATACTAGCTTAGAGAAATGTTAAAACACATTTAAATAAGTTTGAAATTATCAGCAGATAATGGCATTTGAAATGGACGGACATTTTTCATAGTATTCGGGGTACCAACAAACAAGATAAAAAAATATCACGCTAAAATGTGTTCGTCGGCATCCTACATATATATGAGGTTGAGTACCCGAAGGCAGCCCCTGCTATTACACAACTAAGCTAGTTTTAGGCTTTTTGCCTAAAAGAAACAATGAAAAGTAAATACAAATATACAGAGTTTCAATAATGGCGACCAGAAGTGGTGAGCGCTACGGCTCATTTGGAGCGTTTTTCAAATTGAGATTGTGAAATGAAGGTGATGAAAGCAGGATTGAAGCTTGAATGAAGGGCTACTAAGGGCTGCAAAGTTTGGTCGATTTGGTCCATTATTGGCGAGTTAGGCATGGTGAAAAACCCGAGGTCTTTTGATACTTGGGTGCTCAAGGAAAAAAAGTGTTCCCCGAGGTTTTTGATTTTTGGAGTCAGGGTATCTTCACCAAATCAGCCTGCAGTGCAGGACTTCACTACACTGTCCATGCTCTAACTAATTTTGGAGAAATCTGTTTTATTAGTAAGCAGTCACGTAATAATACGTAATCATAATCGGTAAGGACGTGCTGTGCGATCGTAAAAGTTTTGTTGTCTCTTAACTGCTTTCCAAGTATGCGCTCGAGCAACTTGGAGCAGAATGCTTGCTTGTAGTCTACTCTCCAGACGTACTATAGTGTCGTCACTATCGTAGCAGATTCGTGGTGGTTCGAAAGCTAGTGCACTTGGCAACCTAAATTCAGAACCATGGTGCAAATTGCAAACTAATTAGTGTGGTCGAATCAGGGGGTCGAATTAGGCAAACGTTTAGCGCTTTAGTCACTAATTCGAGGTATTCACACCAATTTTCAGCACAACTCGTTGAAATTTTACGTAGCACTGTCTAATTCTTTTATTTGGTGCTTCTACGGTTCCTCCAACCCATGATGTGTTTTAAGTGAAGTTTTTCTATTTAATCTTGAACAAATTTGATAATCTTGCCACAATAGTGTTGTTTACCTCACTTCCGTTGTCTCCGCGCAGCTACACGGGTGCTCCGTATTAAGCTATGAGGTGAGAAAACTTTTTAGTTATTGTTTCTGCCTTCTTATCGGGAATTCCAAGTGCAATTATGTAACAACTGAAGCCGTCGATTAACGTCATGATGTACACGTTTCCATGAAAGCTTTTGTTCAAAGGCCCCATGAGATCAAGCTCCATGAGTGACCTGGTCTCTGTAGGGGTTGATAAGTTCTAAGCTGAGCCTGAGTGGCTTGGTAGGCCTAACATAGGCTTGACTAAGTTGAGCATAAGTTTTAACGTAATGAGCATGTCATCGAACATTTTAGGCCAATAACAATGTAGCTCAATTAAATCTTAAGTTTTATGGGCACCGCGATATTCGGTGCCTGGGGTTGAAGGGTAATCTCGAATGCAAAAGATCCGTAGAGATTTAGGTATAGGTCGGACTGGGTAGCAAAGGGCGCCTGTGCCATTTAGAGAAATGATGGGGGAGGGGCGACACGCATTTTTCCAGGAATTCAAGTTCGATCTGGAGAGCGCTCCAAGCTCCCCAAGCATGTCCAGGGAAGAGCCCAGGAGTCTTTGCTTATTTTGATATTCTACTGGCTTTGAATTATACCGTATTACCGTATATTTGAAGGAATGACGCGTTTATGAACTTCTTTCTTGGATATCATGGGTCTTTTTTTTTGTATGGGGGGGGGGGGGGAGTTTAACAAAAGTGTTGAAAATGCAAGGAAGGGGAAAGAGAAGGGGATTTGTGCCTGAAGGGAGGCTCAACAGCGGAAAAGATTTCATTTTTATTTCGGGGAGGGGTAAAACAAGGCTTGCCCATGGGGCGCCAAAAGTGTGGTAACCAAACGGCGCCTGTGCCAATGGCACGATGGCAATATGGCCAGTACGAGCCTGGGTATAGACATCTGTGCTTAGTTGTGCATATGACCTTTAGATGGGCCTGCAAGTCGAATTCTGTATAGAATTCCATCATAATCTTTATGAAAGATATTTCTTTTGTTTGAGGCATCTATTAGATCCTCTGATAACTGATCTCTTAAGACAATTTATGATTTCGCCTAGATATGGCCTGCCGCTAGGTGTTCTTTGTTCTGCCGCTAGGGACTATTCACAAAGTACGTCACGCTCCGAAGGGGGGGAGGGGGGTCAGTTCAGTGTGACAAAACGTGACATGGGGGAGGGGGGTGTTTCAAAAATGTGACGTCACACTTTTATTTTTCATATAAAGAAAAAATTTAATATTCTGAATTATAATTATAATTTAATATCCTGACGTGCTCAGGTGTCAGGAGCTGTAAAACTGCTTCTAGTTGAACCTGTCAGTATTCTAGGAATTAAAGTGACACTCACCGAATGAAAGTCTGCAGAATAAAGCACCATCTAGCGCTATCTAGTACTATCTGCACTTGCTTGGATCAGGCGGAGGAATACAGAAGCCACATCTTTCAACGAGACAAACAAGCCACGTGCTTTGTGGAATGTAATGTGTAGCTCATTCTGAATGTTAGGTTGGGAAGGCTTAATGAAGATTTTTCTCAACCAAGATTTTCCATCAACAATACGACATGTCATTAATGCCTAGGAGAACTGAAATGGAGGAAATATCAGTGAGATTGCTTCAATACATTCCTAAAGTGTGCATGGACTCAGACGTCACTATCTGACGTCATAGCATTGATTCTGGGAAGCTTTGGCTCAACGTTTCGCAGGGGTACTGTGTTAAGGTTGTACTACAGTATCGGCCGACAACAAGCACTTGCGACTAATTTGTACGGTATGGCCGCCGACAAAACCACTGCCTCGATTGATTTGTACTATCGACGAGGACATTAGGTACAGCCCAAAAGAATGCCAACTGAAATACGATGTCCCTTTTCCTTAAAATGCTTTCCGGATACAAGAATGTGTTGGTGTATTTACATTTTACTTTAAAACTTTGTGATGGCAGTGTGACAACTTAATTTTTGTACTTACAACCAAATGTAGGCTATACTTACAATTGGTTTTAAAGCTAACAAAAATTTGTCACGGAAAACTACGTAAAATTAACCCCAAAATAGATACTAAGCTCTACCAACTGTCTGTACTGCCGAATATAACTATCGCTTAGCAACTTCCTCGGCAATATTGCTGCGTAGAGTTAATTCTGGCCTCGCCCCCACCCTCTGCATTCCAGAATAGAAGCACCCCGGAAATGTGCTCGTGCTCTTGTCGATTGTGGCATGTGAACGATCCTATAGATATATCCGATCAAAATTGTCCCTCACCATCCAGAGATAATCGTAGCAGTTGAACAGAATGTTAATTCGACTGTTTCCATTTCCTTTTCCTTTATTTGTGGCTTCTCATTTTAAACTGGCTCATGGCAGATAAAATAAGCTGATTTTTAAAGTTTTGTGCAGGTCCACAAAATTGCATTCCTAGAAAAATATTTTTGGAGGGGGGGGGTGAGGTCAGTGTGACATACTTTTTCAGGGGGGTATGAGTAGGTGTGACAAAATGTGACATGGGGGAGGGAGGGGGTCAAAATTGGCCAAAAAAAGCGTGACATACTTTATGAATGGTCCCGTAGGTGTTGTCGTGTCCAGTCAGGAAATTGACTGCCTAACACAGTGACAGGTGTCTCTATACAAGATAGTGCATCAGAAACCGCTAGAAGTTGGCCCGATTTATAATGCAAGATGAATTCATATTCCCTTAGTTGAAGTAATATTCTTTCGAGTTTGGGGGGAGGGAGGAGGCACAATAAAATAAAAGTAGCAAAATGCTAAATGATCTTAGGAAAAAACATCTTACCTAATAAATGGCAACGAAAGGAATCTATACAATGTATAATCACTAGAATTTCCCTAGTTGTAGTTGTTTCCTTTCTTTCCGCTTCAGTGAGGGTTTTAGAAGTGTAGGCCAAGGGATAGCTTATACCTCCGTGATACCAACTTAAATAGCCTCTGATAGCTACGCCGCCAGCGTCGGTTTAGAGAAATTGGGGTATTTAAGCGTTGCGTTTATCTTAGCTCTTGAAAAGCTCTTTTCTTCATCTTTGCCCCATATGAATTTACCGTTTTTCCGTGTCAATTTCGATGAAATCCAACATTTCGGCGAGTGAAGAGATACGTCGTCTGTAGAAATTTACCATACCCAAGAAAGAACGTATTTGTTTAGGTGTCTTAGGCATAGGGTACTGCTGCATAGCCTTAGTTTTTTCACTATCAGGTTGTATCCAGTTTTCGTCTAGCAGAATTTGACTTTTTTACGTGCAAATTTGCACTTTTCAACACTTACTTTTAATCCAGAACGAGCAACTATCATTGGGAGTTGGGGTAAATATGCCTCTTTTTGACCTGTCCGAGTCAAACATCACATTTAGATTGTGATTCATACGATTCATACGTTTCGAAGCCGCATCAGCTCGTTTAATCTAAAGATTTTTATGCGTCGGTCGTATCCTCCGAGTTGAATATGTAATCTTGCATATAATTACGCTCTTCATATATCTGCTCCCGCCCCATTAAACTTTGGCTGCCTGTTAGTGACCCTAGGTCTTTGCCTGATCTGTTGCTATTGCAACAAAGTGTGTTTTTTTAAATTATTCATTTGTTTTGCCACTAGGGACCATTCACAAAGTACGTCACGCTCCGAAGGGGGGGAGGGGGGTCAGTTCAGTGTGACAAAACGTGACATGGGGGAGGGGGGTGTTTCAAAAATGTGACGTCACACTTTTATTTTTCATATAAAGAAAAAATTTAATATTCTGAATTATAATTATAATTTAATATCCTGACGTGCTCAGGTGTCAGGAGCTGTAAAACTGCTTCTAGTTGAACCTGTCAGTATTCTAGGAATTAAAGTTACACTTTGTTTTATGTAACAATGCTTTTTAACCGTCTCATTTGTTCATCAGCATTTTATTTTTTACTTGGGCCGATCCTACACCTTTTGTGTCCAACACATTTGGCAATCCATCGGGGTCCTTTAGTCCCTGACAGGTCTAAACTTGGTGGTAAGGCATTGTGTCCCAATACCTAATACCCTCACCTTCCCTTGCCGGTTTATCTCTCGTTATATACGATTGTCTTCTGTTTTTAATTGAGGCTGGCTGTTAGCGATCTTAGTGTCCTTGCCAGACCTGTTGCTATCGTTACAAATTGTTATTTATTTTTTTATAACTGGTTCTAGCGCTCGATTAACATGACTGATGTGAGTTTTAAGAGCTGGACTACTCAGAAGACAATCGTCAATAGTCTCCTAGCAGAACTGCAAATATTTGTTGCGCACAAAATAGGAAGTGCGCAGGCGCTTTTAAGGCCCATTGTGAGCCGGTTAAAGAAATGTCTTAGAATTTGCTGAGAAACATGTTTTAGGCTTAGCTGAATCAGCTAGTTTAAGTTGGTAAAATCTGAACTTGGAAGTCTAAACGTGTAAAATACCTAGCCCCGCTAAGGCTTTCCACAACAGAATTTACGCCGCGTAGGTCTACGACTACTCTATAACCAGTTGGCCTTCTCTTTTATCATTAGACAAGGAGAACCATCCGGATTTTCCCTCTTGGATTTAACCTACCAATGATTCACGTTGATGAAAAGGAACACGGTACATTTTGGAACTAACAGGTCGAGATTGCCCTGTATCTACAGGAAATTCTTATTCTTCATAGCAACCCAATTCAAAATCGTTTTTAGAAAACGAATCCTGGTGAATTCTAAGCATATCCAGAAATTCTATAGTTTCTTCGTTTAAATCTGGGAATGTGAACCTTTGTTTCATTATTTCCCATTCCGCATAGAGTTCTGCCCTGGATATGGGCTTGGGAGCTTCAGCTGGTCTACTAGCTGGCACATCCGGTGAGCTTTCACTTTTTGGATTGGTTTTGGGGATTCTCAATGGGACTTGAGATTTGAGATACCTCGATGGGACTTGTGGTGGAAGTTTGAATGTACTGAATCTACGGAAGCGTCATCCTCGTACTCGATAATAGGTGTCATGTACCGTTCCCGCTTCTAGTTCTACATCAAATCCATTAAAGTAAATGCACATAACTGGAATAATACTTGTGGGAGTTGTGTTAACAAGACTGAGCAAGACGTACAGGAAATTCGCCGTTTTCAGGTTGGAAATACTCCTGTTTGTATTTCGGGATATGGAAAATGTAAATTTCCCGTTACTGCTCTTTCAATTTGATGGAATGATTTCGTCTCGTAACAAAGATACAGTAATATCTACTAATTGCTGTTTAGGTGTACAGTTCCATGTAGATTTAGGATTATCATCGCTAGCTTCATATGTAGCTACGTTAAGTGATGAGGTAATTCTGGTGATGGTGACATTTGAAATTTTAATTCACCTATAGTTAAGACGTTATCAGAACAACTTAATGCTAACGAATCCGATTTATTTGACTGAAATCGTAACCTAATAGTACTGAAATATTACCAAATTAGTATTAAAAAACGTTCAAGTGTATAAAATACGGATGTAAGCCTTAATAAAACAAAGCCCTAAAGGAAAGATATTAGAAAAAGACATGTAAGCCATCAGCGTCGCACTAATCTCCAGCGACCCAAAAAACAAGCTGGAGCTTCTCTTTTCCTTTAGGGCTTTGTTTTTTTTAAGGCTTACATTCATATTTTATACGCTTAAGCGTTTTTTAATACTATACTATTTTAGGTTCTGGTTGGTTTATTTTATGATTATTTACAATCGCCTGTCACACATATGCACTAACGTTGGAGACGACTGGAACCTTATACTCGCATTGAGATCCTGCATGCGCTCTCGTCTGCCTACGATTCGTTTTTAGCCTAACCTATACGAAAATCAATAATTGGTTGGCGTAGCCTAGCCTACTAGCCTACTATCTGTGAACTATTTAAAAATTATTTTCCTTTATTTTAATATAATTTTTATTGTCTTAATTTATTATTTTACATGCTGAATGAAGTAGACCTGGTACCCGATTTTCTGACTTCAGCATGCCTTGAAGGTTAATTTTGGGGGGAGTGGGCGCGGCTCATTGCAGGACCGAAAATTGAAATTTTAAGCACCTGGAACGAATATTTAAAAAAAATATTTATACCTACAAGAAATATTCCTGAAGCTGAACAGGTTTTTTATTGTCACTTCCATACTTTTTAAATCAGAAAAAATTTCTGGAAAGGGAAGGGAAACCTCCGCTCATGACAGGGCCAAAAGATTATCCAGAATATATCAGAACTGGACCTTACTTTTATTATTAATCCAAAAGTAATAATAAAAATAGTGTAAAGGGGTGGCTGGTTTTTATTATAAAATGGAATGGGTTTAAAACAGCAAATATTAGATTCTCTTTTGAAATATTTGATGGCCCTGAAGAAAATGGCCGTTGTGAGCAGATTTCGTCATTTGCTAGGGAGATTGTTGGAGCAGTAAAAAATTATATATCTTCGTAGTTATCGTCGCTGTTGGTTACTTCAATGATTAAAGGTTCCAATCGGTCTTCAATTAGATGATCAGTGCTCCAATAATCGTTCTCGAGCTTCAAAACATGGTTAATGCATTTCTGCCAATGAACAGGAGTTACCTTCGCTACTGCAGTTTGAAATTTTAAATGTGGTGTTGGATGCTCTTATTTCCCCTTTAACTTGGGCTCAAATTAATTCGATGGGGTTCAGATCGCAGTGGTATGGTGGGAGCCTAATGATAGTGTGTCCGGATGTTGCAGCTATGGTGTCAATAATGTAAGTCGTCTTGTCTTTATGTTGCTTGACAAGGTCGTACAATTCAGACTTCAACATTGTAGACTCACAGGAAATTGTGTTTTTCGAGCCACGAAATCATTTCTGGCTTGTTGCTATTGCTTGTTGGTGCCTTGCCAAGTCGAACTGAATGATACGGAGCGTTGTCCATCACAATCGCAGAGTTGGCTGGAATGTTAGGTAGCAGTTGTTGCTCAAACAAGTTCTTAAAACACTCGCTGTTTATTTCGTCATGGTAATCCACACTCTTACTTTTCGATTGAAAAATAAGTTGAGCACCATTTATAAATCCTTGGTTGGAGCCAGCATGCAATAAAATCAAAAGTCGACCTTTTCCCGTTGGTATGAAGCGGCCGCGTAAATCTTTTTCCTTGCCGTGCCACTGCATATCTCGGCTGTGATGTTTGTTAGCCCACGTCTCGTCCAAGTAAACGAACGGGCGGTTTTGGCTACGCAAATTTGTAACTTGCCGAAGAAATCTATGGCGTTGGGCACAATTTCTGGTCTTTCGATATAAAACTACCGATTGTTTACCTTCCTGTATTTCATGTGGAGCTGATTGATCATGATTTCACGAACAGCCCACGCACTTCCTTTAAATTCAATTCTTTCCTTCAATTTCGAATGAATGGCCTTAATTGTGGGATATTTGCCCTCCCGGTGAATTTCTGAAACGGTTGCTCTGGCTACTGTTAAGTCGAAATCACCTAGAGTCCGGCCACTGAAAGAATGACTCGGCGTTCGTCGAATATCGCGCTTTTTTGCCAGTAGGATAGGTGCACCTTGCCAACAGCAAGTTCAATCGAGCCCAGACATGGCGTCGAATTTGACTCCGTTAGCGAAGCGCGGTAAAACTTAACAGTCAAGCTCTGGAGGTGTTTAAAACATCGTCTAGTATTTCGAATCCAGGGTGAGTGAATTTGGAGAGTATAGAACTAACACGCAATCCAGAAAGTGTGCAGTGGCTGCTACTGGAGTGTTGTAACGTTTTGCTAAAATGCTACATGTCTCATGTAAGGCGCGTTAAGCCTACAGCTTTTCCGGGCAAGTGATGTAGAGACGCCGGGAAAAAAAAAGGCCGCGTCTATCACCCATTTCGCAGCTCAATTTTTTCGACACGTCATAAGACGTATTATTGTAGACATGCGCACAAATAAACAACTCCCTATTGTTAAGAAAGTGTCGGCAGAGCAAAGGAATGCTTGGGGTTTGCTGGAAAAAGGATAGCCGTCTTGTTAGAAGTCTTGGTAAATAAAAATAAAAATCCATTGTGCTCTTATTTGTGTTATTTCTCAGCTGCGGATTACACTGTACTGTATTACAAACTAAATTGACAAATTGGCATGAGGATTGGTGGGGGGAGGGGAGGGCAAAGCGCAACCTAGTTTTCCATATTTTTATGGCAGTAATCGGCGCTATACAGCAATTAAAGTAAGTGGCGGTGATAAAGAAAACGCGGGATAACGATGCACCGATTCCTTGTTTCGTGCTACGATTCAAAATGTTTGTCAACAGAACAAATCATACGTGCAACTCTACAGAGTTAACGTCTGGATACAAGAAATCTCACGAAATGATCGGGAGTGGACAAAACATGTTGATTTACAGCTCCACTTTGTATACGTATGTAAACAAACGAGAGGTCAACGAGAGAGTTTGACATCTAACACTGTCACTGTTTTCCCCGTTTATCTCGGATTTGGACACGTTTCAAGGTAACAAGTGTAAATTTATTGTAAACTATTTTCAACTCGCCAGGCCTTTGTTATCAAAAGTAATAAAACACGAGGCGGCTATGGCCGATTTAACAGTTGCCGTACACAGTCCAACAGTTTTTCGTGTTAGGTAGTATGCTTATTTTAGACATGTGGAGCTCGTCTTATTCTTTATTTGTCTTTTAAATTTACTTATTTTACTTATTTAATAAAAAAAAAATTAAAGGGATTTAATTTAATATTTCACTATTATTTTGTTTGTTTGGATTTTGGGCAGCTGAATTTCGATGGCTTGCCTGCGTTACTTGTTGCCTGGCAACCATTAGGGAAGGATGAATGATGCTTTAAGCGAGAGCGACGCTTATATTTTCAGTAACGAACCTTGTTTTTAAGTGTATATAGTTTTTAAAAGTACTTCTAGTGGAACAAAAATTTTCTCACTTCACTATGTTATGAGAAGAACCACAAATTATCTTTCTTTACTGCTAAAATTATTTTTTGTGTTGACGTAGCCATAACAACGTCTCAAAACGATCATTCCAATTGAATTCATTCATTGCTAATGCACGGACGACCTTGATCCGATCGTGTACGTAGCGCTGCCAAACCATGGAAGCATCGGGTAATGAATGGCCAAGAGTGCACCTTGCAGGCACCTAAAGCAAGGAGGTCACGACTTAAACAATCGATGAAAACACAAGTCATTCTCTTAGTGGCCCTACTATAGGTGCGAAACGAGAGTTAGCTTGGCAATTTTTCTGCGTGGTGTCGGAAACCGTTTCGCTTCGGCTTTCGTGCTCGGCAGTGGCGTACGTATGTCGGCGTCGTTAGGCCTAACCATAGCTTTGGTTGTCGGCGTGACTTTTGCAACTGACAAGATCCGTCTTACCATTCTGAGAAATTCCAGTGGCAATACTGGTCTCTTGAATTTGCTGTTTCAGCATCCGTGATGAGTCCTGAGCCTTGATGTATTTGAAGTAGGGTTCGACCGAGTCCGGGTAAATACCCGCCCCTGTAAAACAGGGTAATAAATATTTGTTGAAAAAATTATTTATTTTTAAAGTTTCATTTATACCCTCTGGATCCCCCTACAACTACTTGCACGCAATAGATATTCATTAATATGCACAGAAAAAAATCAAACAAATTGCTTTAATAGTTTTGGAGATCAATTTTAATCAGGTGGGAACAACGATTTTTAGCGTAACTATCGCCGACTTACGGGCTATAAACGAACTAAAATTGAAAATCTCCGTGTTGAGAAAACGTGCCTGTAAGTCGGTGATAGTTACATTAAAAATCGTTGTTCCCACCTGATAAGCGATAGTGTGAAGGTTTTGTAGGCTTTTTTCCTATTTTAGTTGTACATCGCAGCTGCTGTTTTTAAATTTTTTAATGTTTGTGAAACATTATCTTTCTCGTGATTTTTAACAACGAACTGAACGTGAAATCTGAAGCGTGCCATGGCGGCTATTGTGAATGAGAGTGGGCCAAATCGGTCACGTGATGCCAACTGGCCCATGAGGAAACACGATCTTCCAATTGCTAGAAAGGCAGCTCGAGACCGCCAGAAACAGCCTCTTACATTCCATCTGATTGGCCAATGACAAACAGGCATCAAGAAAATGTGTTGAGAGGCCCAGATAGAGAGGAACTCCAGCTTTTCAATGAACCCAAGATAGCGGCGCCCAGTCAAATGGTTTGATCGTTACCGCTGTCGAAAATGACTAGTTTTTTGTTCTTGAACTTCGGAAAAAGGAATGAACACCATATTTTTGCAGTATTTAAGTGAGACTGCACTCAACTAAAGTGCTTTTTATAAAAGTATAGACATCGTTAACGTTTTGTTTACAGTGATCGATGCACAACATATCGGGTAGCGAATTTCAGTTTTTCTCATTTTGGCCGAAAATTGTATTTTTCGACCCGCACTTCCCCATAAAAGTTTCGACGTATATATACGTCGTTACTCCACTTGGGCCACATCGTAGCTTAAAGGATTAAAGCCAACAAAGGACTATTGTGAGACAAAGTAACCAAAATGCATTTTATTTTTCATTTCACTTTATTATTTAAAAAATAAGTGGAACAAAGAATTTCTGATCAATTTAATTTTTGACTTCACTTTATTTAATAACGTAAAGTTTGTAATTAAAAAAATTGGAAGAAAAAATTACTGGTATTTTACAATATTTAAAGTTGGTTTCGTCCTTTTTTTGCTTTCATTCATTGCTATACTACGCGGAATACAAAACTGGACGAAAGCAAAATGAAAATGACTGAAAGCCAAAAAAAAAAAAAGAACGAAACCAAAGTAAAAAAAGCTTCATATTAAACATAAAGCAAAAATTGAAAATTTACGGCCCGGTTTTACTACTCGGACTCGGCTCGGTGGGTATTCATAATTACTCGGACTCGGCTCCGACTCGGTTTTTTGTTACCCGGTCGATCCCTAATTTGAAGACATTCCAATTAATCTCCCTAGCCTGCGAATTCAGTGATTTGTCACGACGGGAAAGCGATGAAGTGGGCGATATGGTAGCCATGTTGGTTCGTCTGCTCTAAAAGAAATTTTTACCAGGCGTGATCAATCCATTCAACGAAAATTGGCACGGAATGGCCAACTAGAACCTAAAATAGTATAATATCCATTATTTTTTTTCTTGTTTCAGCAAGAATTACACAGAAAAAGAATACTGTAATCACTTTAAAATAGCTGTTACAAGACGGCCTTTTTAATACTCAATTTTAAGAGCCATACAAATTGAAAATCGGTTCTTTGGTTTCGATCTCTAGGTAAGAGCAAACTTTCCCAATTAGAATCACAACAATAATTGTAGTCACATTAAAATAGCGTTCAAAAGACCATAGGCTTTCTTCATACCTTTAAGTTTTAAGCTGTAAAACTTGAGCATCGTTTCATTGGTTCGATTTTCAGGTGTAGCATAGCTGTTACGGGCCAGAATTTGGGCTAATTATGAACATCGAACTAAAAGCCATGAAATTTAGTACACAAATGAAGTCTTGGCTAATAAGTCGAGCTAGCTATGGCCCCTTCCTGTCCCCCTACCACTCACCTGTACTACTATGAATTTTGGTACGAAAATCACTCCTAGTAGTAGAAATTGAACCAGCTGTGGATCCCCATGAAATACCACCAAAGCCTTCTCCAACATCCCCTGCCCCTCCTTTGCACCTCATGAAGCATCGATGACCAATGAGGGGGCAAAGGAGGGAGCTGGGGGCTCTTTCGGGGTATTTCATGGGGATTCCATGGCTTGTTCAACTTCTATTGCTAAGAATGACTTGTGCACCAATTTTCAAGCTTTTAGCACGATTTGCAAAAATTTGTGGGTCAAACCTCAGTGAGGGGGCACAGGGGGTATTTCAAGGGGGTTCCATGGCTGAATCGATTATGGTGCTAAGAATGACTTGTACACCAAATTTCATGTTTTTAACTTGAACGTTCTCAGCATTAGGCGCTGTTAGGTCCGAGTCAAGCGATGCCACGCTTTGCTGCTCTCACTCACTTCTAGCATCAACCTCGGACGCTAGATGGTACTGCGTGTACCATCTCTTGCCCGCTTGAGCTGAAATGCTCGTACAAGTTTCCTCTCTCCCAACGATGTGTGTTTCGCTGGTGAGGAATTTGGGTCGGCAACATGTTTGCTGTAAACAAATTGTAGGCTCGAACGTTACAACAACTGTTGGAATCCTAATTTTCCAATATTTCTGCACTGTATGCGAAATGCCTATAGAAGTGCAACTCCGTCTTTATAAAACGTTTCGCTGGTATGCCTTAATTGAACTGAGCGTTCGCTTCCTAATAAAGCGATAACGATTGACTTATTAGTATCAACTGGATTTAATTCTGAATGGAAGTTAGTGGCATCTAAACCATCTTCAAATAATGTTTCTATTACTGCTGGTGCGTATTTATCGTTTACTGTTTCTAAAGCATTAGTGAATTCACTTACTAGATTTCTATTACGTTGTATTGACCTTACAACATATTTGCCAAAATATTGACGCTAAATGTGGTAATGCTATCGTACGATCTGGTAAAGCAAGTTTTTGCTTATGCCATTCAGCATTAGAGTACAGGTTAAGCATTAATTTATCTGCTTAGTCTTTTGAAAATAATGGAATGCATTTTACTTTTAATTTGTGAGCACTGTTTACTGCGTTGGTTTTGTGAACAGGTGTTTGAGCATTAACTGAGCTGATCTGTGAATGTTGATGATCGTTGCTCTGTTCTGACTTGTTTCTAGTCCGGAATCCCTGTTTATATTCAGGCTACTAGCTCGTTTTTTGAATTATTACCATTTTGATACGAGTCACTTTCATTTGTCTGTAACGTGTTGTGGGATGTGGTTTTGGTAATTAATTTGACGTTGCTGGTTATGGTTTTGGTTTTGATTTTGATTTTGCTGTCTACCGTTATTGCTACTGTTATTTTGTTTTTGCTGTCCGCCATAGTTATTGCTAGTGTTAGCCTGGTATGAATAAAGGTTGTTAGTTTCAGAACTGCACAGAATCCCTATTATCGAAACTAGAAAAATATATTCTCGCGGTTACCATGGTTATTACCCCTGTATAGGTTTCCCTCCACGACCATTTTAGCCGTAGGATTTATTATTAGAAAACCCGCTTTCTGAGTTACGCTCTTCTTAAGTTGTCTAATGCGTTGTAAACGTTCCTCTTTAGTGTACTAATCTTGTTTCACATGCCCTGGGGCCAAACAACGGTAACAGGATATAATTTGACCTGTATTGTTTACAGTACTAACTTTAGCTTCAACATTTTGGGTTTAGCATTATGTAATTTAGTTATGCCTATTTCAAACGAGTATCTTTTCTAGCACTGTGCCGAAAGCAAGACTGTTTATTTGCTGATTTATCAGAGAACATTTTCATCTCCCTGATATCCTCCAAAAACTGCTTTATAGATTGCTGCATTATACATTATCTTGGAACAAGGTATGCATTTGCGAAGTAATATGCCCCTCGATTTCTCGTGGCATAACATGAAGGAATACTGAACGCATTCCGTCGTCTTTAGCTAATTGTTTATTGCCGTTGTGCTTCGGAATCTGTAGGTCTAATTCTCCGAAGTTGTGAAGCCATTTTCTCTAGCCTAGCAGAAAAGTCCTCGATAGTTTCCCCTTTCTTTAATCTGGATGCGTGAAACAAATGTGATGTGTTGAAATTTGCCCAACTTTGAGAGCTAGCAATGTGTGGATTCATGGCCAAATAAATTGGTACTTGTCCTGTGCATTTACTGCATGCAACAGAAACGAACTCCGAATCTTTTAATGAAGGGTCTAATTTTGACCATTAATGCAGAAGCAAAAATATCCAATGAATCATATCCTGCAAAAGGTAGTTCTTCCCAAAGTTTAGATTTTTCACGCGAATCTTTATTTTGATTTGATTCGGTTATGGTTTTCAAAATTTGAAGATTATCATCATTAACAGGTTTAATATTATTTGATTGAACACAAACTGCTAACGTACGATTCATATTCTTTGGTTTCATCAATAATACCAGATTGTTGTCCGTTGTCCGTTTGATGTGGGGTTTGAGGTGTGGGAATGATTTGGTAAATTTGGTGGCAAATACCGAGTTTTGTGATGCTGTCAAATTTAATGGCACATTTGGGTTTGTTGGCATATTTTGATTTAGTGGCACATATTGATTTAAAGGCACGATTTGATTTAGTGGCAGAGTTTGATTTGGATGTACCCGAGAGCTCAGTGGTACCTGTATACTAGGTGGTACTTGAGAATTTAGTGGTACCTAGGAATTTAAGGATACCTGGGTATTAAGTGCTACTTGAGAATCTCGTGGCACACGATTATCTTGTGGGGACCTGGATCGCATTCGACCTCTAGTATTACCCCAATTTTGAGTAGAGCGTTTTGAACGAGACTGAACTCGTTTGGGTGGTGACAAATTTGGAGGTGGAGTCCTTGATCTCGTCGATGGTACTGGTAGTTTTAAAATGATCTGACTCAAGTGTCCGACTCATCTGGAGTGGTGTTAGTATTGTCAACTGAAGCATCCGTAAAAACAAAATCGCCTCGGTTTTGAGGTCTTCTAGGTCTGCCTCTCGAGACTTGTACTGGCACGATTTCTTCCTAGTTTTAGACATTTTTTAACTAGATTTCAAGAAAAATTTTAGGTTAAACTAGATTTAAGTCTTAACTAGCACAATACTTTATTTTAAGCACTTTAAAAATTTCCTGCAATTTTGCACAAAATAACGAATTTTCCTTTTAAAATGGAAAATGCTGAACTTATTCCAACCCTTAACACCTGAAGTCGGCAATAATCTAAAAAGATTATGTGAAACGTAACCACAAACAATTTCCGAGAAAATTTGCACTACAGTGATTAATAAACAAGATGCACTACGCTCAATTTAGGCCGATAAGCTCCCCAAAATGAGAAAATTCTCATAATAAAAGGGTATATGGGTCCTTTAAATGCAAGTAACCTTTAAATGCACATGAAATACATTGAAAAATATTTCACATTTCACAGTAGTGAACATGTCAACCAGTTATTTTGCAAAATAATCGCTTAAATGCTTAACGAAAACACACAATGTTATTTTCCAACAAAGCTTAACTAGTGCTACTTACTGTAAAATAGGCTACTAAATTTTCCCGCAACCAACTATTGTCGCTAACTTTCGAAAAATTCTTACTCGAATTTTAACTTACTTAAATCTTACTTAAATTTCAGCTTAATTCAGCTTTTTAAGACTAAAATGTCATTTTTCGAAATTATTTCTGTAAAATACAACTTAATGCTCTTAAAAATTTTTTTTCTTTTCCGGGGATTAAGGGAAATAGAATCACAATTTCGACACCATTGTAATGATTTATTCTAGTGACCAGAACGAATCATTATCAGGATAAAAAGGGCAATCAATTGTATTGTATTAATAAAATCAACTCTGGACGGTAGGAGCAAATAAGCAGCACTATTTAACAACTGGGCCTTGACACTCCGGTGTACACAAATATTGACCCCCATAATATGGCCAATTAAATCAGTGACAGGGTTTTATGATTTTAGTATCGATTACTATTATCGGCAATACGTCGAACGAATGGCATTAATGACTAATCAGGAGCGTAGTTATTACTAGTTCAACTCAACAATCCTAGCTATTACTATTGAATTGAATACTTAGCTCATTTATTGAAGCTCGGTCGTAGATATCGGCTCACGGCTCTAGCCCAACAGCGTTGACTTCGTCTAAAATGTGGCACGGCTCCTTGCTTTGCGTGCTTTTGATCTGGGACCACAGAAATGCGGCTGGCATGAACGACTTAAACGAGTGAACAACTGGTTGCACTGATTGATACTGTGGCGTTATCATCTAAGATTGTTCCATTGTATTGCGTGGCTTTGACAGCTTGGGCCCTATCGCCAAATGGGACCTCTAAAACGCCTGTCACTCATTCTATTGTTGTGTTTGGGTTCATTAATAGTTCCCCGTATTTGGCGCTTTGAGTTTACCTGCCGATTTAATTAACTGTCCCGTCTGGGAGTGATTTGTTATTCTTCGAACTGATCGATCATGAGCGACTATCATGAGCAACTATTAAATCTATCTACTTCTAGAAAGTAATTTAGGTTCTACGAAATGTATATATTGTCAACCCTGAAAGGTTTGCTTATAGTAAGGATAAAATTGGGCTACATCTTGGACAAATGCAGATACCCTAAAGGACAGTATCCCGGAGTACAAAAAACCTTACCCAGTACCAGAAGCCTCGGAACAGATAATGTGGGAGCAAGTGCGATGCTGGAATTATTTTCGAAACGGTTTCCAGTTGTAACACCCCCTGCCTCTTAGTGAATGCTGCTGAGAAAGGGTCAGCATTTACCAGGTGGCTAGCCATTTAGATGGCTCAATTTCCTTATTTTCAAGTAGGTTAGTACCAATTAGTACATAACTGATTAGTACCAATTTAACCACATAGTTATGGCATCTCCCTTGGCTGTTTTCCTCTACATATAATAAACAGCTGTCTGGCTTAAATTGGTAAGGGTATAATAACCTTTTTTGACAATTTGCTACCTACACGACTATGCTTGAAGGGCATTATTGGTGTGGTACTAAGATTAGTCATGTAGAACAAAACTGCAGTAGGCCAAAACGAAAAGTTTTTAGGATTTAATTAACTTTTGTATAAAGTTCAGTAAGGACGCAGCTCAGCTTTGCTGGCCACTGATACATTAACATAGAAACACACAACCCTTTATCTGTTCACCCTTTATCAGTGTGAAGTTGAAGGTTATATTGACAAGTAAGCCTCTCCTTAAATCTACTACAGTGTACTCATGAGCCACAAATGTGTTCAATTTAGCACTTTGTGGCATACTCCTGAAAAAGAATGAAGGGAAGCTTAAGCCTGTGGCTAATGCCAGCCAGAAATTAAAGCCCTCAGAAAGTAGTGTTCTTAGCTGTAGTTTGAGCACTAAATCACTTTAAATATTTCTTATTGGCTCTCTGCATTCAACAGTACCAATTTTACTATTACATATAAGAAGGGGGCAATTAATGAGGCAGGAACCCTCCTGATACAGAAGAATTGCCATACTCAAGTATATCTCAGAATGACTATTGCACATCCACAAGTAGCTGAATGGACCAAGGCCCGGATAAAAGCTGAACATTATTAAAGGATTTATTAAAGGAGAGACGTGATATAACCCTTCTAGAGGAAACTGGTATACTATACATGTACACCATAGCAAAACCCCCAGCATAAATATGGTAGGGTCACCGGTGGTACCCAACCGGATGAAAGAAGCAGCACTTTATTCTGGGCAGCCCACCTTGGACTAGAGACAACAGTTGAACAGATCACCAGACATGACTATTGGAGGGGCCAGTACGGTGATACAAGGAGATACTTTCAGTCCTGTAGCAAATGCCGGGAGAAGATATAGCCTAACCAGGGCTTAATTTGGGACGGAACGGCGTTCCAGTTCTTTTTTTAAAGCTGGAACGGGGTTCCGGTTCTTTAAGGGCAAAATATCACTTGTACCGAAGAAGTCATCTTTCGGAAATTTTCGTCATTTCGAATTAAAAGCAATCAATCCACCATATTGTTCACCATACCATTGTTCACCATACATTTAATGAATTTGATCTATTTCAACCTCAACCATCAAACGGAACTAATTTTTTTTTTTGCTTAGGCTGGGTCTAATTTCTTTTTTCTGTGGCTGCAATCCGCTAGGCCCACGTTTCTAGTATGCTCTTGCTCATCTCATGCCTCAGCATGGCGATCGCGTTGGAGCCGGTGGTGTTGCAAATATTGTTTTTGATACTTTTTGGTGTTTTATAAGTGTTAAAACGTTAATAAAAATAAAATAAGATGTGTGTTGTACCAACAATAAAAACTTTTTTTCTGTATCAATCCTAACTTGAATTCGGTAAAACAGTTGGTAAAACACTGATTTTAATACGTGCATTTTTTTTTATTGGGGGAGGTGGGGGAGGGTAGTCACTCAACCCCCACTCCCATGGCGCAACCAGGAGAAAGAATTAAGTGGGGACATTATTTTGTTCCCCAAAAATAAATCAAAATAGCAAGAGGTAAAACAAAATAACATTGTATGGGCGTGAAAATGTTCACCTAGCTGTGGTTGCGAAGGGTGGTAAATTACCATCCCTTCTTTCCTCAAACAAATTACAGTTCCGGTACTTTACTAACTAGAAATTAAGCACTGAGCCTAACCATAAGAACCCACACCACTAAGCTATGCCTCTGGCCACCAGGTGTGGGTTGTGGGTATGAGTGGGTATTCTGGGATCCTTTCCAGTAACTGAACAAGGAAATATAAATCTATACATTAAATATCTATATCTAGATATATTAAATCTTTTCAGATTACCTTACCAGATGGGTAGAGGGTTTTCTGCTACAAAGGGCCAGACCATTGCAGAGGTTTACACAAAAATCAATAATAGCCCTGTATGGCCTATGGAAGACCTTTATATCCAACCAAGGCCCTCAATTTTCAATTTGCCTCAGAACTGCCGAAAGAGGTATCAGCCTTCTAGAGATAGCCAGGCCTTCCCTTAGATAATCTCAAGTGAGCCCTCATCACACGCAATCATATGGGCTCACAGATTTAACAGGACTAACCGCAATCCTTTCGTACTATGTGGACCAAGCAGTCAGATTGGGACGAATAAGGATATTGCATATCTTAATGCAATAAATTTTACCTTTCCATTACTTGCCTTTTGGCCAAGGCCCTTTGCTTCCATTGACATCAGGAATTATAAGGGTGCTCTAGCACAAAATATGTCACTTGCTTTCAGTTATACGAAGGAGCAATTGAAAACAGCAGCAGATAAGTAAACTATGGAAGCAAACTTAACGGCCAAGGAATTTAGTCCTGTTTTAAGGGCGATATGCAGAATTGGTGAAATGCAGAACACCTAAGTTGGCCAGGTTGTATTCAGGTCTCTACAAAGTCTCGATTCAAACAGCCCTGTGAACTTTTTTGAGATCATAAAAATGAGTGGGAAAGGAAAAAAGGATATTATTCATGCTAATCGCATCAAGATTTTCATACCCAGGAAATCTTTTCTACAGCTCACCACAGGATGAAACCACCTCATCTTCTGGAGAAGACCAAGAGTCATCAGCAGAAAGGGACTTGTGGTCTGTCAGATTAATAATAATAATAATAAAAATAAAATTCGCCACATAATGTGGTCAGGTGCCGGAAGGGTGATGAGCAGCTTACTCCGGGCCTAATCTAAAAATTCCTATTTAATTCGGTCTGACCAGGAACAAATGCAGGAGTTCTCCGCAGAGCGACTCGCGGAAACTCTGTACACTGTTTCTCCCCACAATTTCTGAGCTTAGGGCATTCCAAATCCTGACGACTCGAAGCGAAAAAAAATGCTTCCTGCAATTAGTTTTAGACTCCTGTATTGCAAGTTTCCACGGATGGCCTCTAGTAAAGTGTACCGAAGGTGCAAAATCAAAAAACTGAAGATTGATAGACGTAAGACCATGTAGAATCTTATATGTTAGGATCAAGTCCGACCTAATCCTACGAAGCTCTTAGAAGTTCCAATCCACATCTAGAAAGCATTTCCATGTGGTGAAGGCCCCGTAAGCCTGGCAAGTCTTTTGGTGAATTTACGCTGTACCGACTCCAATAGATCAATGTCCTTCGCTAGATAAGGAGACCAAACGGGCGATGCATATTCCAAATTTTTGTTTTCAGATTTCCTGAAATAAAGCATCTGTTGACAACAGCCAAACGTTTAAATGCCATTGCACAGATCTTTTGGCAATGAAGGGATGACTTCAGATCTGATGTAAACCAAATGCCAAGGTCCTTTACTTCATCAAGTGATGGTAAGACAGCATTTTCAAGAAAGTAGCAGTGGCGGTCTTTCGAGTTTCCAACATGGAAAGAGGCATTTATGCACCGAAAGTGGCATTAGCCAAGTTTCGGACCACGTCTTGACTTGCAAGATTTCTTCCGCTAAGGCCAAAGATTGGCCCGAACAAGTATTTTCTGCCCCGATTTTTATATCGTCAGCAAATTTAAAACCGTAGGTGTTATCAAATGCGAATTTAAGGTCGTTTATATAAACAATAGGGGACCGAGCACAGCCCCCTAGGGACCCCGCAATGTATTATTTCTCGTGAGGAACGTACATTCGCGACCACCACCTGCTGTGAACCACAACAGCTAACCTTCATCATTAGTTTACAATGAATTACCGACTCAAATGCCTTCTTGAAGTCGAAGTAAATCGTGTCGCTCGACACTCCCACATCAGCAGCAAAAGACTAGCGATCTAACACCATTAATAGTTGGTGAGACGCAGACCTGCAAGGCATAAAGCCAAACTGATCTGTCAATAATCGAATATTTTTCCAGAAATGACATGATCGTATCACGAATAACTGACTCCATAACCCTACAAATCACACACGTAAGGGAAATTGGTCGATAATTTGTAGGGTCCGAAGGAGAACCCTTTTTAAATACAGGAACCACAACTGCAGTGCTCCAGATTGAAGGCAGCTTTCCCTGTTCAAATGACCTAGTAAACAACCTAGATACTGGAACACATATCTGTCTGCTAATTTGTTTAAGGAGGTACGCTGACATGCCGTCTGGACCACAAGAAATGCTCGGTTTAAGATTGTCTAAAGCACTTAACACGGTTTTCTCCAGAAAAAAAACCATGTTGCACTGATTCCGAGGGTTTTCAGTTTGAGGCAGAGGAGTGCATTGGTTACCATCATCCTTAATAGAATTTGCTGCAAAAATAGAGCTTAAAGTCTCTGCCTTGCTTAGATGGTCGGTGAGGAATGTATTTCCTAATTTAAACGGTGGAAGTGTTCTTGAAGTTTTTGTTTTCTGTTTATAAAACCTAAAAAGTGCAGCTGTGTTCCCAGAGCGAATTGTTTTTTCTTCGAAAGCTTTAAACCACGACTCTACAGTGTCAGAATAAAGCCTGCGTACGACGTTATAGTTAGCTGGATTTACACTAAGAGGGTTTCCTTTATAAACTTTCCAAAGCTTCAGTTTACGCTGTTGAATTTTAATAAAATGTTTTGGAAGTTTAGTTGCACTAGAGGAATATTTTGGTTTCTCCTTACTCAGTTCGATGTAGTTTTTCAGTACATCATGAAAACAGCACCAGGCCTGTTCAATACCTGGGTGTGTTTGGAAAACAAGTTCCTCCCAATTAACATCAGTTATCGAGCCTAAGTTTCATAAAATTTACTTTTCCTGCGGAGAGGGAGTCAGAGATTAAACCTTGTGAATTTATACAATTGATAGAATTTACCCTGAAGGAAACACTACAGTGGTCACTTCTACCATAATGGTCACCGACCAACACGTTGTAGACTACATGATCTTCCTGCGTAAAAATAAGATCTAGAATATCTAGGTTTGTCTACGAGCTGGGTAAGATCGAGTGGAGCAATCCTGTCCAAGAAGAGCCTATGGTGGCAATCTTCAGCAGAATTTCGTTCCCAATCAACCGTGGAAAGGTTGAAGTCCCCAAGGATTATATTAGAATGCCCCAAGCTCATCGTACGTGAAATAAAATTACAGGTATTACGAATGTTTTCGTCGTCACGGCTGTCAGGGAGGTAGCATAAGATAAAAGTAATTTTGAGATTAGGTACTCCAATTGCCAACCCTTCCGATTCCGACGAGACATTAAGTATGACAGGAAAACCAATAAGATGGAGAATCAACAAGCCTCCACCCCTACTCCCACGATAACTTCTAAGTACCTCATAAGTGTTGAGATCTGCAAGCATAGCGTCAGTAAACCCTTGGTAGAGCCAAGTCTCTACCACAAAAACAAAATCATAAGAACCCCGATTCACCAAGGCCCTAAAGCTTCCAAAATTTTTGACAATACTGCGCGCGTTTAGAAGAATGCAAAAAGGGTCTCCCTTAGCACCAGTAGCATTACAAGAGCTTGCGATGGAAATGTTGGGGATTTCCCCAATTAGACCATCCCATTGTTTCAACCCACAGTGACACTTAGGCGATCAACGCATGTTAACACCGGCTACAACATGATGTGCTACGTCGTTACGGGAGAACTCCTCCACCTGAGAAGAAGCATTGATTTGCCCGGAGCACAGGAGTGAAAAAAGGACAAGGGTGGACCTTTCTCTTCTTAGGGGAGAACCCTCAAGAGCCAAAATGGAAGGTGAGGACGACTATTTCTTACGTACAATGAGTTTTTGTCGTGTGAAGTTGTGATCTGTCGCATACTTCATTTCACGGATTAATACTTCAATATTAAATGAAAAATATTTTCTTTTAGTCCAGTTGGGGCAGTGGTCTTTTTTTCTCAGATGAATGTGTCTTGTATCCTGTCAAGGTCAATCTTTAATGCAGACCGTTTGCTTCATTAATCACTTATCTTCCGATTTCTTGTTTATTTACTGATTTTAATTTTTTCGACCTGGTGACCCGAAAATAGGGCGACCCAATGACCCAGCCAGACCCAGTGACCCGGTTTTCCAGATTGACCTGGTGACCTGTCGCAGACCCGCTGACCCAGCAACCTGGCCAACATGGCTTGACCCAGATTTACCTGATGACCCAGTTGGATCTGGATTAACCCAGCTGGACCTGAGAGAAACAAAAGAAAATAAGGTCCGAGAAATATTTGCTACTGTAAACCTACCCCTAGTCCTGCTTATGCTTTTGAAAAGCCCATTTATCACATTTTTTTACAAGAAATTTTATAAAAAACAGTTGGTACATTACAGTTTTTTAATATCTGTTTTCGTTTTTTATCTTTAATTCCTTTATGGGGTGAATAATTTGGGGACACCCTGTATTTTAAGGCAAAAGGTGGTGTCGCCAGTTGAGATGTCTGGTGTAAACGTGGTCTTGTATTAGACACTCTTGGTGAGGCCACCTTAACACCGCCGAGCAAAAACCTGAGGGCAGAAAACTTCGTTTTTCAACGAACATCTTTGTTTTTATTCTTCGCTGACGCACCAAAAGACCTCGCTACCTAAATAGGCATATCTTCATGGAAAACGCAGCAAATCGACCAATTCTTGCAGCTCTTAATAGAAGCCCCAAAACATTCCTAAATTTCATCTTCATTATTAAATGGCATCACTAAGAAAAATCGCTCAAACTGAGCCATACCGAACTTCATTTCCGGTCGCCTTTTTCCGAAAACTTTTATATTTTGTACTTATTTGTATTTTATTCTTTCAGGCATAAGGCCAAAAACACCAGCTTAGTTGTGTTTTAGGAGGAGCATGCATGTATTGATTCCTACGATATTTTTTATCTGTAAAACGAGTGAAGACTTACGTCATTTATGACAAATGTCCGACTGTTTTAAAATTCACTTGTCTGCTTCTGCAAACAACTAAAATCTAACCTAAATGCGTTATAGCACAATTTTAAACTAGCTGGTATATTTAACTTTTTATTTTTGTGCTCAAATGCACTTTGGTAAACTTAATTTCTTGCCATGAACCCTACCGGAGCTCTTCGTTTATGTTTATTTTTACAGACCCAGTGTATTTCATGTTTAATTTTAATAGCATCTTCGTCCAAACTCCGACCGTAGCTACCAAACCAACGAAAACAAACTAGCTTTCCTTCAATTAAATTCATGTCTCCAGTTTATGTCCTAAAGCCAATGTCAATTCTGAGCTAGCACTTCGCCCCCCCCCCCCTAGTTGCGATA
>JAHWFP010250546.1:0-20267 GCA_023313725.1 Lithobius niger
TTAATCCTATTAGCCAAGTTAATCGCACAAACTAATAGTTCGAAGTTAAATGAAAACTAGAGCAGTGCTGCTAGCGGTGGCAATCGTCAAGTTTTCATTCAACGTCCAAAGTATTATTCGGTGCAATGAACGTAGCTAATAAGATTAACCTTGGCGGCCTTTTCCTGGTTGAATGATGTCTCTAGGCCGACACTTTTTGGAAACTTGGCGGGTTCTTTTATTCCAGTTTTGGTTTTGGATGAATATCACAACTTTCATAGGACTGTCAACGTACAAAAAGCCACGTTGTCTTTTCTTCATCTGAACGTTTTTTCTTTCTGGAGGAATATTACGTCTATAAATGTTCACATTTGCCATTGCCAAATACCCGCTCGTTACGTCAGCCAAACTAACTCGGTTCGTTTATTGTATGTCAATGCTTCACATGCTTCTTCAATCCCATTTTTGCACACACTGGCTGAGAATCGCTGATTGAGTGAGCGAAGAAAAGTGTAGGCGCCTAATACCTTTCAGATGATGGTTGCAGACCTACACAAATTTAACAAATTCATCAATCTAACATGATAATGAATATTCACGGCCTATTGTCAGGGTTTTATTTTAAAAGACACATTAAATTGTTTACGTGTGTCCCGCATTCCATTAGGAAAAACTGGCAATTCGTTGTTAATAAATAACTGTACAGCAAACAGCTTATGGCAAGCGAGAATAGAGTATAAATGCGCCCTTAACCACATAACAACAACAACAAAAAACTCGAGAAAAAATTCAGACTATAGTGTGCGCGGCGTATCTTGAGTCCTTTAAGTATTTTACGAGCAGTTACGTGTTCCTGGAGGGGGCGGCTTTAATCGACGGCCGCCATTGTTTTTGTAACCATGTTGGGTATCAACAAGGCACTCTACTACTGAAAACGTACAATCGATTATCTGTGTTCGTTCTGCGGAGAACTCAAGATAGGCCGCGGATACTATAAGTATCTAAAAATGCAAATATCGTACCCACAAGTAACAAACCAAAAGAAAAAGAAAAACACCACGGGGGGGGCGGGAGGCCTTGGGGGACGACACTCGTGGCATCTGTCTTTCGCGCTTGTCTTTCCACCATTATCGTCGTCTTTGATCCATAAATCATGACTGGTGCGACAAGCAAGCGTGCCACGTTCAAGTTCAGACATAAATGATGGATTTATTGGCGGCATCAATCCAGACAGCGTGCATATAATGCGCTAACTAGTATCCTCTTTTTCGTTAGGTAGATTGTTTTGGTTAAAGGTACACTCCGCTTGCCTTATAACAGCCACGCGCCGATCGCCATCCGCTCATGGTACCATCGCACCGTTTCGCGAGACTATGCGTAGTAGTACAGGGTCAACTAAGATAGCAGCTGCGTTCCTAGCTGCGACGAACGTAGCTGCTATCTCATAGGGATGATTCGATAGCCGAAACCGAAACCGAATTTTCAAAACTAGAGGAATTTTAAAAATTTCAGACTTACACGTGATGACGGCTCAGTCAGTACACGCGTCGGTTTTAAAATTAAGAAACTTGTGATGCTGGTTCGATGCTAGGCGAAGGTGGAATTTTCATTTTCACTACGCGCGCTATATAATTTAGGGAATCGCGTAATACGGTAAAAGCATACAGGGAATTTTTCCCTTTGTTTTAGGACAAAAATGCTCTTCGTAGGGAGAAAAAATATTAAGAGGGGGAAAAACGGGAAAAAAATGGGGGGAAATCTGTGTTTCATTTGCAAATGGCGTTTTTCTTTAGTGATTCACGATTTTCTCTCCATCCACACCATAGGCTATTTCTCGAAAATTTCGTAAACCCACAATCTTCTACTCCCAACGAACCCTAAAACCCAACCCCATCTTAAACCCTAACCCCAATTTACAATCCGGTTAGTATTTATGTCTCGTCTGTTGCTGGCTTATTAAGGCTAAAGTCATGACAATTGTGGCAGCAGTAATTTTTACAGGTCCATCCATATCTAGCACGAACCGTAGGTGGTGTAGCTTTAATAAGATACACGTGTAGAAGTTTTAATTTTATTTTCAATTTGCGCCAATAGACGTTCCTGTGCCATCAGAAGGTCCCATCATTTTTTTTAAAGTCAAGAAATGTTAAAAATTAGTGGTATAATGAAAGGAAATTAAATAAGGGTAGAAAAGAAGGACAATTATTTTTGCACAGGGAAAAAAAGGGAAATTTTTGTCTTTGCTCGGGGAAATTTTGTGTGTGGAAAGTGAAAGCGCTGGTCGCGTCTAACCTCTTCCAAGCGTATGCCAAACCCTGGCGGTAGTTGCGGCTCTTCTAACGCCTTTGCTAATGCTTTCCGTACGAAGCAACATGGGAGGAGCATTATGAGAGGTATGAGTAGCCGCAACTATCGCCAGGGCACCGCGTACGCTTGGAAGAGTTAAGGTGCGATATCTAATGAATTTTCTACTCTGTGGTAAAAACGATGCTAGAGGACGTTTGATTCAACATTCTTCATTCCCTTGCTCTTTACGTACTGCTGTCATTCAATACTAGGTGGTGGGAAAACCACCTAATATTGAAAATAAGGATAGGAAATTAACTACCCAGTATTGAAAATGAAGATGGAAAAGACTACCAAATACCGTACAGAGCAGTGACATTTGCCGCCATATTGGCAGCAGATTGGCACCAGTATGGGTTTTGGAGGGCATAACTACAAGGTGCACTACATAAAAATGGAGGGAAAAACAACGGAAGAGATGATTTCTTAGGCTTAAAATAACGTTGTTTTCTCCAACAACAAAAATCGCGCCTTTTAGGTGTAAGAAATCACTCTTCACAGCATTGCCTTCAGTACGACACCCTTCTGTTTCTCTCCGCAGTGTCCTTTGCAGCTAACCCATTAAGGCTCCACCATAGAGTTATATACAATAATACTACTTTATGTAGTGCACCTTGTAGTTATCCCCTCCAAAACCCATACTGGTGCCAATATGGCGGCAAATGTCACTGCTCTTTTGTACTAATGTATTCAACAACAAAATGTAAGCTACTGGTTGCGTTTTTTTCTTTCATAAAACAAAAAAGCAATCGCCCGAATCTGAAAAATCACGAATAAAACGTAAAAAAAAAAAAACCACCGCCGGCTTGCAATAATTTATTTTAGTTCCACTTCCGAAAACCCACTTAATTAATTTTTAGCGGCCTTATATTGTAATTAACGGTGGAAATCCATAAAAAAATATATAAAAAAAACACACACACAACATTGACACAAAGGAGGAAAAGCTAGTCATTATTTGTCCAGAGTTGACGCTCTGGAGACCAAATTACCCTCTGCTGTCAGTTTTTAGTGTATACTACCGTTAATTCGTATGGGAAGTTAACCACATTCTTGATAGTATCGAACTAGCGTAGTGGTGCACAGCCCAGGAAGCCCCAATCCTAAAACCCGGGTTCAACTCCTATAGACTCGCGATGACACGTGAATTTTTTTCCTAATTATTCCCGCTCCCTTGTCATCATTGGCTGTTCACAAAGTTGACTCAATCGTGTTACTTCGTTTATTCGTTAGGTCTGGACATATCGCTGACGCTAATAGCCGGTAGCCATGTTGTTCCCCCCTTCCCCAGTTTGCTGACATTGCCAATGCTACAAGGAGGTAGCCAATACAAAAGTTGCCGTTTCAGCAAGTCGCCAACCCTCTTTATCGGTCCAATTGGGGATCTATTATAGGCTGATCAGGAGTCCGTTTGGGGCTTTGGCTCACGTTCAAATTCTTCGTTCGAACGTTTCAGGTGGACATTCCGAATACCAATGAAAAACAGAGGGACTTAATCAACATTGCAAGTATTTTGTTTTGTTTTATTTGTTTGTTTTTTTGCAGAATTATCAACCTGAAATGGCATTGGTGCATAAATGTTGATAATTCAATCTTTGCAGAATCAACTTGAAATTGTATACACGTAAAAATTGTTGATCATATATAGTCAGTCTACAGAATATTATCAATATGAAATGGCATTGCGGTGCTTAAAATATGTTGATAATTCAGTATTTACAGAATTGTCATAAAATTTGGCATGTTGCGTAAAAAATGGTGATAACTCAGTCTTTACAGAATTGCAACAAAAATTGGCATTGGTGCGTAAAACGTTGTGATGAGTCAGTATTTACAGAATTTTCATAAAATGGCATTGCGCGTAAAAAAAAAGGTGATATTTCAGTCTTTACAGAATAGTAGTAAAAAATGGTATTGTGTTTAAAAAATGATGGTAATTCAGTGTTGACTGAATTGTCATTATAAAATGGTGTTGGTGTCAAAAAAATTTTGAAAATTCAGTCTTTGCAGAATTATCACAAAACTTAATGGGATTGTACATAAAAATTGCGATAATCCAGTCTTTACAGAATTATCCTAAAAATCTACGAAAAAGAGTAATAACTCAGTCGTTTCATAATTGTCACGAAAATGGCATTATGCGTAAAAATGGTGATAATTTAGTCTTTACAGAATTGTCATAAAAAATGGCATTGGTGCGTAAAAAAAGGTGATATTTCAGTCTTACAGAATTGTCGTAAAACTGGCATTGTGCTTAAAAAATGATGGGCTGAATTGCCATTAAAATGGTGTTGGTGTGTAAAAATTGGCGATATGAAGAATTATCACGAAAAATGGCATTCTGCGTTACAATGGTGATACAGGTGATGGTCTTTACAGAATTATCCTAAGTACAGCACTGCTGTGCAAAAAAAGGTGATAATTCAGTCTTTACAGTATTGTCATAAAATGGCACTGTGTGTAAAACATGGTGACAATCAGTCTTTACAGAATTGTCATAAAAAATGGCATTGGTGCGTAAAAGTGGTGATAATTCAGTCTTCGCTGAATTGTCATAAAAAACAGGCATTGGCTCGTAAAAAATTGACGATGATTCAGTCTTTACATACTTGTCATAAAAAAAAGTAGCATTAGTTCATAAGAAAACGGTGA
Organism: Lithobius niger; assembly: GCA_023313725.1. Lineage (NCBI taxonomy): Eukaryota > Metazoa > Arthropoda > Chilopoda > Lithobiomorpha > Lithobiidae > Lithobius > Lithobius niger. Next base: position 4,978 of record JAHWFP010250546.1, read on the forward strand.
TATTCAGTCTTTACAGAATTCAAGCAAGAAAAATGGATTGGGCATAAAAAATGGAGGTAATTCAGTTTTTACAGAATTGTCATGAAAAATAGCATTGGTGTGTAAAAAGTGATAATTTTACAGGCCTCATAAAAAAAATTTGAAGCTTAATCACAAATTATGGGCCCTTTTAGACTGTGAATCCGATTTTGGATCCAAAAAATTCATCACAGATATTTTCACTTCTTTTTTGTTTGTTAACTATGTTAGAAAAAAAATTTGGACTTAAAAAAAAAACAGCCTGATTGTGTATATTTTATAGGCCATTCCATTAAACTGAAGTTTAATTTCCCAGAGGTCAATACGTCTGCTTCTGTATGAGACATGCTAAGGAGTTATTACACATTCTTTTTAAAGGTTTTTGTAAAGTTGTCTTTGTAGGGCATTGGTTTATTACTAAAAGATGACAGAATTTACTGTGTTTTGGGTTATTTTTTTTTTTGAGGGGGGGGGGGGGATGACGGGGAGATGGAGAGGGTTGGGGCAGTGTTCTGATTACACTGAAAAGTATGTGACAAGATAGCCTCTACGTGGGAGGAAAGGTGGCTAGAGGGGTAGCGTTAATTTTGGTTATTAACGTTATTTTGGTTATACAAATTAGATACTATGACAGCCATTCTAAGAGTCGCAGCGACAGTGATGCCACACTGGTGACTTGTGCGCATGTGCGTAAGCTGTTGAGCTGTATTGTGACGTCAGCGGAAGCAGCAAAATCAGCAGCCAATGGGAAAGCAATATGCAAAAAGCTCGGAATAGACCTCCCTGGCTCCGACTCAAGATGCTAGTCAGCGTCGCTGCTCTATACAACAGATACTAGCTGGATGACGTCACGGTAGTATTAAAGGCCTTTGTTTTCACGTAATTCAGCCTATTTTTGCACGAAATTAGGCCTCTTTTTGTTTTTGGTTCATTAGTGCTGGTGAGTATTCACGAAACAACGCTACTTAGACATGGGCCAAATGGAGAATAACTTGACGTTATCATTGAGTGTGTAAGTCGTCACTTATCGCTTGTCTCTGATGCCTACAAGGTGCACTTTGGTGTTCCATTACGCCACATCAAGACGAACATGCATCCAATTTGATCAAGTTGGAGCCTAGTTTGCACAGTTGTCAGTCTTCTTCGTTTTGGCTTCGTTTTAAATTCTCCACATTGAATACTGACAATCATCTCACTAGCTTGAGTTATGTTAAATTTACCACACTTTCAAACGAAGTCAGGCCTAACTCGCTACTACATCAAGACGCGTATGGGCTTGTTTGAATAGCGAGTATCCTACTAGGCAAAACAGCCAATATTCAAGGCAGGCAAAGTCATTCTCTCTCCAGCCCGACTTTAGTGTATGCAGTACCTTTGTACTATTGTACTGTATATTGCGCTACGGCATTTTGTATTCTCATTAAAAAAGTATTAAACGATCCTTTGACGTAACAATAAATCGTCCAAAGACTTCACGGATAGTCACCGTTACCGTAAAATAATGTTCGTTTAGTGCTGCAACACCGGGAAATCTAATAATGAGAAGATTACCACGTTTTTATGCGTCCTGCTAACACTAATCAATGCTATGATGAAGCGTAGTTCATACTTCGTTGTGCGTGCTTCCAGCGTACCCCGCGGCAGTTTTTGACTGTCTGGTGCGACGCGGCTCGCCTGCTATGAGAAACTGGGAGTTAAGCTTTTCTCTGTACACGGAAGCTATGCTAAGAGCGAGGATTGAAGAGGTTTAGAAGAGTTTAGGAATATCCTACATAAACCTAGGAACATCTAACAGGGAACCTAACTTCCTACATAAACATGTTTGGGAAAGAATTGCTTGTTTAGCTGATCACTCTGAGAGCGGAAAGGTTTCTAGTTAAGTTTTTATGATCTTTCCATGCTGTAGGGAAGTTAGTTTGCATTGTCTTAGGTGTACTGAGGTCGAGTGTGTAGTTACTTAGTAAATTGAATGAAGAAAAAACAAGACGAAGAAGCCTGCACACACGCTGCAAGCAACGGTTCCTTGAAATATCCTGTTTCGTATGACGTCATATGATGTGGTGATTCCCGTTTCGCCACAAGCTTTTCCCGTTTCTTGTCAAAAATTCAGCCCTGATTAAAATCAGCGAAGAGGGAATTCCCGTTTCGCGAGCCAAAACCTTCTTTAAAATTTAACATTGGAGAAGTCAAAGAAAGATGCATTCCTGATTGGATGGAATTTGTGATTAGAGTTTCTGATGTTATGTGTTAAGCCAAGGCGATCTAGATGTGTAATTCAGGGGAAAATAATTCGACAAAATGGGAATTCCCGTTTCACCGAAATTTAAGATACTGGTTTTATAGCATAGGTACAATTCTGATTGAATTAAGATATTTTTGAACATTTATTGTTCGATGTATTCAATTCGGTATCATCTTTTTACTGACTTAATTTATATTTTGTTTGTGGTGTCATCAAAATTTATGTGGAATCGCATTTATTTGATGAGAATATTGCTTGATTCAACCACGCATCTCTATCATCGCGAGCTCCAATTGGTTCGTTCATTTATGGTACGTGACCGGACCGTGTTGTGGTCCGTTATTACGTGACGTTAAGCGAATCTAGTCAAGGTCGTCCTATTATGTCTACCATGGGTCCATCACCCGTGATTGGCCACTAGGCTTCAAGCTAGTCTGTAGAGAATTATATGAAACTAGAGGAAGCCCATGCTATGCACGAGGCCGGTCATGAATTAAGTTTACGGACACATTTCCCGGGACATTTTTCCGGCACTCTTCCCAACGACTTGTCAGATTGATCGACCACTCATGTCTGGCTCCTGTTTGGCTGCAGGTAGAACGGGAGAGCGCATTTCCAATGCGGGTGCGAGGAGGGGAGAAGTGGTTTTCCTTTTAACCGGCCTCCGATTTTAGTATATAGATTCCTTTTCCATCAGTGTACGATGTCATCACCTTCAACATTCCTTGGCCTCACAGTAATCCGGCTAGGCTTACAGGCCTGCACCCAAGAAGCAACGGTCAACAGGCAACAACCAACAGCTTGCACTATACGTTGCTTGAGCCGACGCCCAACTAAAATCAGAGACAAGCATTTATTTTGAACCATGCACAAAAACCATGCAGTATATTCATGCACAGAGACACTACATGTAGCATCATCTGCTGTAGTGTCAACTTACCGCTTAATCACATATTAAACACCCAGTTTAATGCTAACTCTGTCCCAGCCCCCTACAATGCTTGAAAGTCAAAATCGTGAAGTGCTTGTGTTGACACCCACCCCTTAAAAATTGTCGGTTTTCAGTGGCAAAATTGACCAAAAGATCTTCTACAATTTAACGAAATCAACATTTAGTACCCTTAAATCTTGATTTTTTTTTGCAGCAAATGTAACTGAAAGCTTCAGATATTTAACAAAATCGAATTTTAATCCAATACGATTCACGGGAGTGTTTGTAATCACGAAAATGTCGGTATTATTAGGCCTACGCGATCGATCATTGACGTGCGTGCTCTGGGTTCAGTCTAGCAAAAAATGCAATACCTTTATTCGCATTTATTCACAAATACAGTTTATTAGGTCGTCCTCATTCCAACATCTAACATAATTCAAAGTTAAAAACTAATTTCTGACCATCACCAATCTTCAAACGAACAACGCGATTCACTACCGGGAAGCAAGCGTGTCTCGGCCATTTTCCGTAAAGTTGGCATCGTTTTCCGTTCTTCCTGGAAGGAGTGATCCAGGCTGGAACTTCCGGCGTGCATTACTCAATCCAGGAAGAACAGAAAACGATGCCAACTTGACAACTTTCAGGAAAATTGCTGAGGCACACGTGCTTCATGGTGGTGAATCGCGTTGTCAGTTTTGTAGGTTGGTGATAGTTAGAAATTAGTTTTCACTTTGTATTATGTTAGATATTGAAAGGGGGGACGATATAATAACACTAATTTTGTGAATAAATGAGAATACAGTCTAACATTTTCCACACCTTTCCCATGTCCTGCACGTTTGGTGATGCCATCGGGGGCCTTTGAGTCCCTGGCAGGTCTAACCTTGGTGGTAAAACATTCGTGTCCCCAAACCTCTTACCATCATCCATTCCTTGGCCGTATATTGTACACTGTATTTACATGTAATTGCGGCTGGCTGTCAGTGACTCCCCAGTCCTTGCCAGACCCGTTGCTATCGCAACATTATTAATATTATTATTATAAAGGCGTTGCGTTTTTGCTAGACTGAATCCAGATCACGTACGTGAATGATTGCATTATCGCCGACTTTTCTGAGAGAGATAACTCCCTTCCTGGACAGAAGTTAGGTTACAAAATAGATATACTTGTTTTTAATGCCCACCCCCCAATTTTAGGCAAATTAATTTTTACGACCCAATTGGGGGGGGGGGGGGGTTAATACATGATTCACGGTATTCCCACAGTCTCTAGCATGTGGAAGAAAAATATAATCCAGGTTTGAACTCCATATCCCCAACTAACCTTGGTAAACACCTTGATTGTAAGATTAAAGGAAAACTAAACCCTACGGTTTAAAATTTGTGTATCATTACTTAATATGTTTTAAAAAAAGGTTTGTAATTTATGCAAAGTTTCTAGCACGAATATTAATTACGCAAGAATAGAGGTTTAACCGTTTTCATTGGGGCGTCACAGCGAACGTGACTTCGAGCTATGTGCAGCCGTGACATCACAGTTCATCTGTCACGTGACTTCCACTCCTCGCCCCATACTGCACTGAGCGACTGTGCCAAGGCAAGCGAAGTTGTCTCCATCCCGTCGTAGCCAAGACAACCGTACCGCTCAAGCGAAACCTAAACTAAAGGCTGACCACTTTGACTTGGACAGAACCATACCTGTTCGAACCAACTTGTGAACGCAAAACACAAGTTCAAGAGACAGACATTTGGATTCGCGTACAGCTGAAGACCCTTGGGATCCAGCCACTGATGGCCCTGTTACGGAAATGAGGTAACTTGCTTTGAGTATTTGAGCATAAACGATTAGCTACACCGAAATTCAGATCTTAAATTTTTTATACCAACTGTCAATACCGCAGCATCGTACGGCTTTATTACTACTAAACATAAACATTACGGTGAACGTAAGTTAAAAAGAAAAGCAAGACTGATTTTAGTTTGGAGCTAATCCTTGTATTTGAGCTTGCTAAGTAATCAGAGCATCTAACTAGCCACATAGCAACTAGGGTGAGCTTCCTTTGTTAAGCACATGCGCATGACGTCCGATGAACTGTGACGTCACGCAAACGAGACTCTGCACTGAAGATCAGCGGCAGTAAAACGGTGTCTGCGTGAACTTTATAAAATTATTATGCATAATCCCATACTTTACATACATTTTTTAAGTACATTAAGGAGCACCAGCTGGTAACCTATGTTAAGGCTCCATCTAACCCGTTAAGATGTACTGTCTTAAGGAAGGTATGCACCGGTGTGCATCCGTCGGCATGTACCCGTTGGTGGTTTCCATTACCCAGATGCAGAAGAGTTGGTCATGAGCTATTTCTCAGGCGCATTGCAGTTTCTGCTGCCGATGATGATACCTCGTTGACTTAGGATATTAATAATGTAGATACTATGACAATGCAAGGTGGAACGGAAGTATTTTGGAATTATCGTGTATTACGAATAATTGATTTGCTGATTTTGATGGTGACGAATTTGACAAAGCCCAGGATTATACCCACAGTATGTCTCAGAAGTCCTGGAACAGGTAGGCCTGTATGGTATAGACCTATACAGTGTAGGCCTATACGATGTACGCCTATGCCATATTAGGCCTAAGGTGTACAAATCAGCAAACTATGAGCAAAATATGCACCTAATGGGAGTGGCAAATGTCTTCCACAATAGGCATTCACTCGCAGTAAACCCAGGATTTCCTCTGGGTGATGTATAGGCCTATACACTGTGTAGGCCTATACCATATAGGCCTACCTGGTTCAGGACTGCTGAGACATACTGTATAATGCCTTAGTGTTACCATCATTCGTTTTGAGTGGACTGATCAATCAGCTTCAGTTAAGTCGTTACGGAGTTGACAGAGGCTGGAAAAACTTACACCTGTTGCTGAATTAATTTGAGTATTTCATCGCTTTAATGAACAAATTGTTGCAGGATAGTCCACTGAATCGTTAAAGTAAAAAAATGTATTAAGTTGCTATTTTTCACATGTTGAATTGAATCAGGGAATGTGTTCCACTATGATAGCCGTATACCATCCAAAAAGGAACGAAGTCAGATGTTGTCGCCACGTGATGCGAAGAGAGTTTGTGACGTTTTGTGTACGGATTTGAAGGTCGTCGGATAAACCACGGAAAATTAAAAAAACAACCTTGTTTTATTGTTCTCCATTAGTGGTAATGTGCCCTTTCCCGTGTATGATATTGACGTGCAATTGCCACCAGACGGCATTAGTAATTTTCAGCAGGTTAATCTGGTTAACGGCAATAAGCAAAAATGTAGATAAAAAGAAATTAGTCCAAAATTTATAGAGCTACAGAACTAATAACCATTTAAAATACACGGATGCCTAATCGGGCCTCTACAGATGACAGTTTACACCTAATTTATATAACTCGGAAACTTGTTCTATTTTTTTATGTTAGAAGTTTTTTCGGGGGTGGGGGGGGGGAGTCTCGCTTTGTATTTTTCAAGATTTAGTAGCTTTCGTTATATTTGCGATTCATTTGCTTCATGACTAAACGTAATGCTACATTCAGCAATTTTTTCCAGAAGCCAATACCTTCCACAGCTTTCATAGTTCACACACAATTTCAGAAGCGATCTTAAGTTAGGCAACATCCAAGGTAAAGTGTTGATTGAAAGAAATGGTTTTGAAGCACTATGTGTTAAACGGGTAAAACCAATGCTCCTTCAGTTCCTTGTTTAGCTCACAAACTCTATTTTCAGCACCCATTTTGTGCACTTTTTGATTCACAAAGTACAGAAAATGTGAACTGACAGTGCACAAACCGAGCACAGTAATGGGTGCTGAAAATGAAGAGTGTATGGTATGGCTTCATTATCAAAGCTTATACAAAAAGAATGTAATGTGCCTTGTTCTTCTTCGTTTAATGCATAGTGCTGCAAACAAGTTTTTGTCAGGTAAATGTGGCAACCTCAAGTGTTGCATCCAGGTAACAAAACTTTTGGTAGAACTCTGGTGTGTGTACGTATACCAGAGTACAAATTTCTTTAGAACGATAACAATGGCTATGCACTTTTTATCAAAGTTGCTAGAAGGGCGACAGTTACACACTGTCCAAACAGTAAACTTCATCTCAGCTCTGTCTTCACAACTTACAGCTAATGTGAGCTCAGCCTTCACATGTGTACTGGTAGTAACGGTGCATAAGTCACCATTAGTGTAGAAGTAAACCTTTTCAGCAAGTTGGGAAGAACGGTGTCCATACTGTTTGTAGCGTGTTGATCATTATATTCTAGAAGCATGTCACTATCCTACATTCATCGAAGGACACCAGCATTCATATTTTCCTATGAAAGCATTCCCAGCAGAAAGCTTTTCATATACCGTAAATCGCCTATTAAACGCCCATGGGCGGCTAAAATTCGATAAAAAAGGGGAGGGGACGTTAAAAAAAGCTACTACAAGATTTCTGGCTTTAACGTATTTTTGAGGGTGGGTGTTTAGGCCCAACTCCATCATGGAAAAGTTGATCATTCACGTACGTGATCTGGGTTCAATCTAGCATTAACAGAACGGGTTTATTCTCATTTATTCACAAATTTAGTTTATTAGATCGTCCTCCTTCCAATATCTAACCTAAATCAAAATTAAAATTAATTTCTAACCATCATCAACCTTCAAAACGGACACACGATTCACCAACGGAAAGCGCCAAGCAGAGCAATGCCCTAACGGACGCGGTGGACTGGAAGTTTAACCACTTAAGGAGTATGGACGCGTGGAACCTTATGTGGTTCCTCGGTGGAACCTTACGTGGTTCCTCGCGTCCACTACTCAGACCAACGCGTCCACTTTTTGCCGGACCTTCCGGTGTAAAAATATAATATACTAACTCTATGATAACAGAAACCGATGTAATAAATGCGTCAACACACAAGTTTCCCGGTGGTGATCGATCATGTTGTCTGTTTTAAAGGTTGGTGATGGTTAAAAATTAGCTTTAACTTTGAATTATGTTAGATATTGGAAGGAGGACGATCTAATAAACTAAATTTGAGAATAAATGAGAAAAAGGTATAGCGTTTTTGTTAGACTGAATCCGTATTACGCACATCAATGATTGATCGCTTAGGCCTAATATTGCCGACTTTTTCCGTGATTACAAACACTCGCATGAATCGTGTTGGATTAAATGTTGATTTCGTTAAATTTATGAATCTTGTTCGTTAATTTTGCTACATAAAAACCAAGATTTAAAGGGATAAAACGTTGAACGTTTGAAGCTTTTAGTCAATTTCACAATTGACTAAAAAAAAAGATTGGGTGGCGGGTGGGGACGTTAATAAAGCTACTGCACGAATTTTGACCTTAAGGTATTTTTGAGGAGTGGGCGTTAACAAAGCCAGGGTGTTTATTAGGCGATTTACAGTAATTGCATTTTACAGTCACTCTTTTGGCAGCTGACTTGGCTTGTGTCATCAATTATTTCAAGTGGATTTAAAAACCCGAGTGTGAGTCTTATGTATTGTTTACAGATTTAGGTCAACAGAAATCTGTGCAGCATTGGGAATTTTGGGGAGAAGACGGCAACGAAGGATTGGCACATTAGGATCTTCATGCACATGAAGTATTTCACTGTAGTTACATGAATATCATTTCAAGAATCTACCACAAATGGTAAATTTTTACTGCAAACCGGCAAACTAGATAAAATTTCAAAGCTTTCGATAACGAGTTTACAAAATATGGCTAGCAGCTATGAATAATGTACAGAAAGGCGTGCCTACCTTTGCCGCCATCTTCTCCGACAATTCCTCGCGCTCATCCTGTCTATCGTCCATTGGCTGAATGAAACGTCACACTGACCGGAAACGGCGTGGAACCATTCAACATCCGGTCTCACCAGAGTCCGTCAGCCAGAGTCTGTCAGCCAGACATCGAAACGGTCTCTATATTAATTTAAATTTTTATAAATGTTTAGTACAAATGCAAACATTTAGAATGACTCAAAATTCTAATTTCTATATGCGCAAAAGTTATTTTTAACCGAATGCCGTCAAATTAAGTTAAACGTGACACGTCCGGGTTTAGCTAAATATTTAGCGTCTCAGTTCCAATTCATGCTAGGAACTGTTACAACTGTTCGTTGGGTTTTCTTCTTAAAATATTTAATTGAACAGCTACAATATTAATCAAAATTCGGCAGGATTTAAGCCTAATTGATTGGCTACTTTGTATTCTTTATCTACGTACCTGTGCATGCATTATTGATGAATCCTACTCCTACTCTCTTATGAAGCAATAGCTGGTAGAGATTTGTGAGGTTGACCATCCATTTTCTCCGTAAAAGTTTTAGTCAATGCAGAAAACAATGGTTTCAGTACACAATTTTCTTTACACGTATTCTGACATTCACTATCCATCCGTATCTCCATAAAAGATTTAGTCAAAGCAGAAAATTGTGGTTTCAGTACAAGACTTGTTTAACTGATATTTCTGAGGTTTACTATCCATTAATTTCTCCATAAAAGAATTAGTCAAAGCAGAAAATCGTGGTTTCAATACACGACTTGTTTAACTGATATTTCTGAAGTTCACTATCCATCAATTTCTCCATAAAAGAATTAGTCAAAGCAGAAAATCGTGGTTTCAGTACACGACTTGTCTAACTGATATTTCTGAGGTTTACTATCCATCAATTTCTCCATAAAAGATTTAGTCAAAGCAGAAAATCGTGGTTTCAGTACACGACTTGTCTAACTGATATTTCTGAGGTTCACTATCCATCAATTTCTCCACAAAAGATTTTGTTAATGCGGAAAATCGTGGTTTCAGTACGCGACTTGTTTAACTGATATTTCTGAAGTTCACTATCCATTAATTTCTCCATAAAAGAATTAGTCAAAGCAAAAAATCGTGGTTTCAGTACAAGACTTGTTTAACTGATATTTCTGAGGTTCACTATCCATAAATTTTCTCCGTAAAAGATTTAGTCATTGCGGAAAATCGTGGTTTTAGTAGACGACTTGCTTAACTGATATTTCTGAGGTTCACTGTCCGTCGATTTCTCCATAAAAGATTTAGTCACTGTGGAAAATCGAGGTTTCAGTATACGACTTGTTTACCTGGTAATTTTGCGGTTCACTATCCCTCAATTTCTCCATAATAGATTTAGCCAATGCAGAAAACTATGGTTTCAGTTCACAATTTTCTTTAACCGAGAATTCAGACATTCACTATCCATCCTTATCTCCATAAAAGATTTAGTCAATGCAGAAAACTGTGGTTTCAATACATGATTTGTTTAACAGTAGAGTGAAGCTTTTCATTAAAATAAATATCTTCATTTTAAAGATGACTTATTGAATTAAATTTTGTAATGTTGAAATTTGATAGAAGGACTTTGACCAAATGTATACGGTAACTCGAAGTTTAGATGAACAAATGTGATGTAACACTCTATAAAACAATTTTTTTTATTTGACAAACTTTTGTTTTCAAGTTTTCCAGTTTCGACATGACAGAAATTCACACTTGAAACTGTTCAACATATTAAGATTATTTGCAAATGGTTCGTACAAATAAGTTAAACTGATTTAAGAAACAAATTCTGCAGAAGCAGAAGTACTTTATATATTAAATTAGCTTCTTTTCTACCTGTAAACAAATGTATATTGAAAGTGAATTAAGAACCATACTTAGCTGAATTAGTTCCGAACCCGGAACGACGCATCACCGAATAACTGTATTGGATACACAGTAAACATTGGATACACAATCAGTTTTGGTCCAATGCTAATACCTTCCATCAGCAGGGCATCCACTGCCACAAATTTTGTTGAACACTTCTCAAACACAAAATATTTTCACAAGTATTAAGACTCCGTTGTATAATGGATTGTAGACTATATTATTTTATTCTGTTAAAAGGGATTATTACAATAGTCAGTTAGATGGAATGCTAGCGTGAGGTAATTTATAATAATAATAAAAACACAAGAGTATTTTCTCTTTTTTGCTGCGATAAAAATATACCGCTAAACATTTTTACTCTGTGTATTTAAGAAGGAGGTAGTCGTATATTTGACCGAAAATCGGTCATTGTTATAAACCCGTAGACATTATCCTGTAAAGCTTCAAAATTGAGCACACAATCGATCATTAATTGAAGAGATAAAAATAAAAAACAAAAACCACAAAAAAGTCAATTTCACGGATACAAAATTGGAAAAATCGTGTAAACCTGAAATGACTTTTTCATCATCATATCTGACGTAGTAGGAACATTTTCGTAGTACGATGTATTTCCAATACATTTATCATAACCATTATTTATACAACGACGATAATAGTAATAATTACTATTTTTCTTGACGAAATTCAACCAGCATTTTCACAATAACCAGAATAATTAAGAAGAAAGAGATAGAGATAGATAGAAAAAGACGGAACGAAAGAATTTACCAGGACCACATAACCACTGCACAGAATTTAAACAAAAAGAGAAGGGGGGGGGGGGGGGCCGGTTGCAGGTGGGGCAACAACAACAACAAGGGACGTAATACTTTCAGACCATTTCATCAGTCGTTCTTTTACGATGTTATCAAATGAATGGATTTATTATTGTATTACACTCGACAGTAAAATCTAATTTGTAAGTTGTTCCGATGAAATATCCAAGACTTGGTAACAAGGCTAAAAAAAAACGAAAATTTTAACCCTGTTTAAAATTAGTTTTTACTAGCCTAAAATACTTACCTTCAGCATGTGCTTCAATCACCTGATTTGGTGAAATCAAGTGATTTAAGCAAATACTGAAGGTTAGCGTTTTGCAGATAGCAAGAAACATTTATTAGGAATAAAGACCCTCATTTGATGTTTGTTGCAAAAGTTGCTGCTTTCAAGAACAGATATACAGATTGTATTAAATCTTTGCAATAATTAGATAATTGCACCAAAAGACCAAATTTGTTTTCATCAAATAATCTGCTGGCCTACATGGGATGAAGAATTCATTCATTGAATTGTGTCGGGTATGCGTCAAGCTGGGAATGTTCTTCAGTTGTTTTTATGAAGTATCTGCATCACCAACCATGAGCTTATTGCAATTTTGGTATTAAACTGCAGATAACAATGGTGTCAGAAGTTTCCTACAACACTGGTGTCAGAAGTTTCCCACAACACTGGTGTCAGAAGAGTTCCAAATCCTTCAGTCAATACAGGAGTCGTATGTTATAACTGCAGTGTAACCGATGTGAAGACTAATTAGTTTATTTTAGCAATTTCGACCACAATTTTTTTTTACAGTAAACTCAAACTGGTTCTGTTTTAAATCTTTGTTAGTATTAGATATGACTTCTGCAAGTCAATGTTATTTATTTCTAATTCATTTTATGCACATTTTCATCCCGAAATCAATTACATGATAAAATTAATTTTGTTTTTCAATAATTGTATCATGTACGTACATCTTTTCATGCATGCTTTACCAATAATTTTTTAACTAATAATTTGCTACCTTGGAAAGTAGCGCCTCTTTCATGTACGAAATTCAATCTGTTATTCGTACTACAAATAACCCATATTATTCATAACTATACTGACAACGTAGTTATCACAATATATGGGATGATTTACAAAAATTTAAAAATAAAAATGCAACATCGACTGCATTAAAGTAAACCATTTCCCAAGTATAACAGAAAGGTAATACCACTGAGTGTACCATGGTGAAGGGTAGAGGAGCCGGAGTGTAATCAACCTAGTGAAATATAATCAGGTAATTATACCCACCTCCTCAGTTATACCACGGCGCCTCGATTATATGCCAGGCCCTTTTCACTGCTGAGCTAAGCTTAAGACGGAAGCCGACTACTGATTGATGTCCGTAGCTTTTGACGCTTATATAAACCAACAGGAGAACTCGGCATATTCAGTCTGATTTTCATATTTTAACATCAGACTTTATAATTTTTTTTACGCAAATATCTTATAATTTTCTTTGGTGAGATATTGGCATAAATTATTTTAATTTTTACCACATTATCTTTTAGAATTTAGATCTCTTGGTTATTATTAGCAAACGATTAAAATTTAGTACGTGCAGACGCACAGAGGGCTCTCCCTGCCATTTTTAGCACTGCATGATTGGAGTGGTACCTTAGGCCTAAACTGGAAGAAGCCGCTGACATGCAGCATCGCCCTTCTCGTTGGGAAGAAATAATATGGCCAGATATTATTAAACACAAAGAATGTTTGACCTTTTCATTACTATTTAAAGTTTGAATTGGTATATACTCCACTACAACAGCCAGTTAGATTTTGCGAATAACTTGGTTAAAAAGGTTTTTGCACCCAGTCTGTAACCTGACTAAAACTAACTCAAGCTAATTAGTTTGTAAGTATACCCCACGCGCCATGTACTCCGGATATAATTGCAAAATAATTAGTATTTGTTAGGTTTAATAACTGATTATAGGCTTGTGTGACACCCGTAGCCATATTTTCAACAAAAGCTGTAGGGTTGTTACAACTGATAATTGATCACATGTGGTATTATCGGATAATTTGTTTTGCCTTGGTCATCCAGCTTGTTTTTATTGCAATGCGGCATTCCCGTTGCAAATATTACTCTAGCCTAGTTTAAGCATAGCTCATTTTTCTCAACCACTCGTTATTTTCCCAACCTGATAAAAAGGACTTCGCGTAAGAAGTCGTTGTTTTCCTTTTTTAGTTCAAAATGCAACTTGTGATTGTCGAAAAATGATTAATAATTAGCTCTTGTGGTACTACTATTGGTAATAATTGAATTTGGGACTTCATTCTAGTTAGCAGTATGATGAAAATGACTAGGACTCAACAACTTTTGAAAAGCTAACAAAAATGAATTAATATCGTTACCAAATCTTAGATTTCTGACAATAATTTAAATTCCTTACTTGTAAATGCAAAATTCATTTTTGCGTCGAGAGTAAATTAAGCTTTAAAAGAATTGGGGAGGAAAAATAAAAATTAAAAAAATCTTTGATTCCGCTCAAGAAATCTACCTTGCACAACATCAACGAAATAACAGAAAAATTTGATTGTTAGCGAAAACAATAGAGAAGAAAAGGAACACAGTGAAAAAAAAAAGATAGCGGCGCCAATATATCGTACCAACTAACCAACCAACCACGTGGCAACAATGAGTAGACCGTGTGATTATGACGTCATGGTTTTGGAGGAATGGCGTTTTAGGTAGTGGACGAACAGCAAGTACATTTTGACTGACTTATTAAAAGTGAAAAAAAAAAAACATTAATATTACAAAAAAAAAATCAAAAACACGACTTTTTTTAAAAAGTGGGCACACATCACACGTACACACTCAAAATATAATAATAATAAAATTTCATATCTTTTTCTTTAAAAAAATTAAAAACATGTCGGGACAGAAAGTGTGTTCTCTTTCTAAGGTATCTAACGCACACACAAAAAAAATGACATTGTTAATAATAATAATAATTATTAATAATAATAAAAACCAAACACAATGCTTCTTTGAATGCACTATTGGGACAAATACTTAAAAAAACGGCTCCCAGTACTTTTTACTACACTCAATTACCTTCACTATACCCATCTTTGTACAATGCTTTGATTTCCAAATAGTTTCATACAACGTGAAAAACAGAACTACTATAATTATAAGCAGTGTGAAAACTATAATACCCAGGTATTACAAATTACCTTTTTTCAAATATATTACTCCGTGAAAAAACACAACCACCCTGTCCACACACCAAACCAGGACTTATGGGACAAACGTTTATTCTTAAAAGTTTCAAGATTTTTTTTGTTGGATATTTCCATGTCAGCCATTCTGTCTTAGTCAGAGGTTAGGATTCTGTAGCCTGCACATTAAGTCATCGTAAAAAAGATATAACTCAACTAGATCATTTTGTTCATCACGAAAAGGATAAGGCCAATAATTGATCTTTGAGGCACCCCAAATTACGGATATTTCTTCAACTAGATCATTTACGTTCATCAAAAAAAGATTGGGCCAATAACTGATCTTTGAGGAACCCCAAATTAAGGATATT
>JAHWFP010250546.1:20277-31244 GCA_023313725.1 Lithobius niger
GTTTACCTACGAAGCCTATTACTGTATGATCTACACACCGGTATTGAGTTACCATGAAAAAAATATAAAGTACTATATATCATTGTCACTGTTCAGTATTTAGTACTGTACTTGACTCAGTTAAAAACCGTAAGGTACCTGTCATTGTAGTTTGTATACTTGGTAAATATATGGAAATAAATATATAAGTTAGTGCTCGGGTAAGGGGCCCGGGTACCAGGAACCTTACAAAAGCCCACACGCATGATGAGGTAATAGTTTGCAGAGAAGAGGTAAGACTGTGACGTCATAACACATAAAGGTCAGCAACAATACGTAACAAACCCCTAACTTGCAAGTCATATATTGTTGCTGCATTGAGTAAGTAGTTAACGATTAAGCTGTATTGTATAAATATGTAGGAAATCGATAAAGGCAAGGTACTGTTGGGAATGGTTGTAATGGTTAATTTGTACACTGGCTTTACAAGGTGTTGTGGTTTGCTCTAACAAATTGAAAATAGTTTAAAATTTCAGGTTTAAGCAACGGTTCTACAGGTTTAGGACTGAACGAACTACGTGTGTTAATTTGCCATGGAAAAAAATTTCTTGTTGACCCAATGTCACCTAAAGGGCAGTTAGGGATTACACCAAGCCCTGGGAAAAATAACTTGGTAGGTCATAGTGTGACCTTCCAAGGTCCATAAAACTAATTATAACTATTCGCTAATGAAAATTATAAGCCTAATGCCTCAAATATAGTCCCAATTACACAAAATATAGGCCTAATGACACCAATATAGGCCAAATAATATGTGTCGCCATACACTAGGCCTAGATAATACTGATGTACTCCCACTGTAGGCCAAAAATTAAGCCAAAATATTAATTCTAAACTGCTATCAAAAATCGAGAATTTAGTGAAGGTTTTTTCCCCCCATCATTGGTGTTTTTTCTACGTCGTTAGTAATAAGCAAACACACACACACAAAGTAAACTGAATGTTAGAAATTTACATTGATTTTTGGCTCCAAATAATAATTGTGAACAAGTACAATCAACCACTGATGTAAGTTTAAGACTGCACACCTTTTACCCATAGGCTACAAGAGAAGTAGCCTACGACCTGCTTCATATTTACACACAGCTGTTGAAGTATGGTTTCAATATTTACAAGCACATTGTAGCAATCAATCACTAGCTGGTTGCCCAAAAAAATCGTTTGTAGGGTTTTATAATACTCAATTGCGTTCTCGGTACTGCATGCTTACAGATAGCGGCGGTGGCATGGGAGGAAGTTTTAAAAAGATGTCACACTTTTTTTAGTGAGCCTCAGCATTCTTGTTACACCTTCTCATACTTCATTAGTGATATTTGCTTTATGGTAAAATTCGTCACACATAATCATGACCCTATGCTAAGAATTGTTGTGGTCGCTACAAAAGCTACTACATACTAGCTACTAAAACCCGTCATTCTATCAACGATGTCCCGCACTCCAAATTACGGGCGTACCCTCACTTACCTCAACATAACAAAAAAGTCAAGGCAAAATTAAAAAAAAAAAAAAAAAAAAGCAAAATGTTAACCCCAATAACAACACACAATAATAGTAATCAGTCAACATATTTTGATTTTACGCTTTGTTAACTCTACGTTGATTGATACGGTGAAACTTTTGAAACTACCATATTGGCTCTGGGGCCACATAATACTTTACAACTATACGGCAGTTTCATTTTGATATATTACAATGCGCCAGCAATTCTAATTAAACTAGCAGTGAAACATTTTAAAACGTCTGAGGTTACTTTATGATTCGAGCTATGTCGACTTTGATTCAGAAAAACGTAAAAAACATCTTCGATTACTCCCCCAAACAGTATAATCATCTAATTTTAGTGTAAGTCTACTCATCTACCTAAAAACTATACCTGAAATGACAATAAAGGCCTCCGTGGAAAAGAGAGACTTTCATAACGTCAACAAATATGCTACTTTATACATTAACAGATTTATGATTTTTATTTTTCCATTCATCGGCACAGCCAAAATAGGACAACATCCTCACAATATCAGTTTGGTTATTTTAATAGGTGCTCAAACAATATCAGGACTCTTGGTAGCTGGCTACACTGTCTACCACACTGGCCCTACCATGTGGATCCCCAGCTAATGTCACTTTTGTAGTACTGATAGAGGCCTACCAATCAGCTCAACCAGCTGATCAGATCAAATCAACTAGATCAAGTGTATTAAGTTTAGCACTCTTTTGAGCAATGCCGTTTTTTTAATTCAACGCCAATTTTGATATCATTCCCTAACCACTGATTAGTTTCTCCAGTGGAGTTTTACAGAAACCTGAGTTCAGATTATTAATACCAGCTACTGGCCTTCACGTTCTCGAGCTCGTTGTTAGATTTCTTAATTAAGTTCCATTTTTCATTGGCAACCACATTCTCTTCTTTACATCTCCAAAAGCAGGGCTTTGGTGGAAGGGTAAAGTATTATTTCAGTTTTCTGTTTAACCCGTTTAACCCATGAAATACACACAGTAACACTAAGATGTTGATATGTTTAAACCACCACAACAAACTTTTGTTACCAAAGTCAACAATAAACAGGTTTCACACGCAAGTTTACCCATGTGCTATTAGGTCTTTTTGTTAGCTCACTTCGGTATGAGAGTACGACAAGAATGCTGCGGCCACACAATCTATCGACACTATTTCACAGTGGGTGATACGACGTCACGAGGACAAAGTAAGAGCGTAATTATCTGAAATGTTTAAGCAATTCCTGATGAATGTGAATATGGGATGAGTGATACGTATAATTTTTGTCTGGACTTAGCTCGTACAAAATTTCCCTGAGTAAAGAACATAAAAAGATACGTACTGTGATAAACATACATACAGTGTTAACATAAGATTACATTTATATCCCTGCTATTTTGGTTGCTATAACAACAACGAGCAACTGATGTGTTCCCTGACTATTGTACAAAAAAAAAAATGATGATGTAATGTCTACACAACGTGTAAAATGGTATGTGTATAGTACAGTACTACAAAATGTGTTAAAATAGTGGCAGTAAAATATGACCCATGTAAAATGGGTAGGATATGACTTCTACAAAAAAAATCGGTGGGGTCATGTTTGGATATGCAAGTAGTAGCAGCATGTGAGAGCGAATACCAGCTTGTTTGTCATCGGAATTAATAACGATGCTTTTTGCAATTCAGACCGCAAGACGAGTTGAGAATACCAAAACTATAACAAATTTAGTTTGAGATTCTCTTACGTATACGCAGGGACCAGTTTGTGAAATCCTGTATATGTGGCTGAAGATGTGGGTGTGGAATTTCGACAAAATTTACATTCTTATCACTCAAGGACTCTGCGTCTGTGGATTTGGCCGGTCACTGCTTAAAAATTCTTTTCGTAACAAAAACCAAAGTGTAATTTTACTTCCGTATTAACTGTAACTGCCATATATGTTGATACGGATGCCACAGAGTTCCACAGTGTTTTGCTCAGTGTCCAGAATTGGATGATTTTATTTTATTTTATTTATTTGTCAGCAACACAAATGATTCATGTATGGCTTATGTTAGAAAGAGTCAGGTCACACGATTTCAAGTTTACAAATTTTCATTCTTCCAAAACAAAACACACTTGTATTGATCCGTCACAATTGTTTCATCACATTTTTTAAAAAAACCATGTCATCGTTAATGTTTTTGTCATGATTTTATCTCTAAGACATTGTAACCAATGATAAGTGACTTTTGCAATAAGTTTCCATAAATATTTACAATTCTTGTTATGTGTATATTTCTCACGATGCGATCTGAATTGCCAAAAACACCACACAATAAATAATATCAATGAAGTCTGTTGGTTAAAAAAAAAAAACAATATGTAACATGGAAAAATGTATGAAAACACACGACAATGTAATAGAATGTAGCTTTGGTTTAAAATTGAACAAATAATATTTGTAAAAGTGACCTCGGAGACTGCAACCATCCAATGGATACTAAGCACGCTGCTACCCCTACAAATAACTGAGCTCTCCCGCTTCAAATATAAACAACAATATAATATTACAACATTGAGCGGGAAATTTTAAGTTATAATGATAGGGATAGACAAACAGTGCTTTTATTAATGTAGTTAGGATGAGCTGCAGCTGACTAATGTGATGATACCTGTACGGTGGCAAATGACTATACGACAACAAGGGGCTGGAGGGGCAATAGTGGTCGTATAAATGCGGGCATTGTAAGGTACCTTGAACCCCCATTGAGCACATGCGCACGAGGTAGTTGGATGGATGTGTGTCGTACCTGTCCGATGAAAAATGCTGATTGGTACACGTTCAATCAACATTCCATCAAACGTATGATCTGTATGCAAAATAGTTAAAAATTCCCTGATTGTAGAGGATGTGCTGAACGGCTTGAACTGTTCCCAAGGTGGAGGGTGGGGTGATAAAGGGATGGGGAGGGTAGGAATAAATGCAGACTACATGTTTGACCCCAACATCATCTTTCAGATCTGCATGTTAATAGTCATATTTCTTTTTTTTTTGCGTTATGACTATTAAAAGTATATCTAATGATTTAGAGAACCTACGGAATATATTCGAAACAATGTCGAAAATTTATCTACAACCTTAAGGTGTTCAAGTTTTCAGGGGGGTACTTTTTGCCAATTTTTAACTACACGTCAGTTATGAAAGGCGACTTACTTTTGGAGCAACACTCTGCATGCCGCATTAGGGTCAAGGCAAATGAGCGAAGGCAACAGAAAGGGAGGTATTTGAAATTGTTAGGATAAACAGAGACCAACGTGTCTGGCAATGTCATTCTTTAAGATATCGACATTTTTTTTAGTTATCCAAGGGTATCCGTTGCTACAATGCACATTTTGCAGCAAGACTTGCCACACTTTAGCAATTCTACCCGCTTGTACAACTATATTCCTACCCAATATCTGAACAAAATCCAGAATAGTTATCTCTTCACACAGCAATTATCACCTTAGCTTCTGAAAGGGGATTTGAAAACTACGTTAACCAATACCATTTCGTAAATTATTTGATTTGTTGTTACGTTATAACAATTTTTGTGGCTCGCAGTGTAGATTTGAATCCTATAAAAAAAAAACGTTTGTGTTAAAAAGAAAGACACTACAGCATCAGCTGTACAAACACACTTTCTGGGAGCGTCATTGAACCACACAATAAGGCCTTTTGATACACAGAAAGACGAGGTAGATACAAGTCTTACAGACACGTCGTATCTCTGTCATGGAGGTAGGTTAGGATTAATTAAAAGCGGATGAGGAATAGGGTAATTTCTTTTTAAGTCCGTTCAGCTAATGAACAAACACCGGGAGACCATCACGGACTAGCCGCACCCGTTTCAAGGCTGCAGCAAGAAAAGGAACACACAGCTGGAAGGGCGATGAAGACACCTTTACACTTGTTCTAGATCTTCGCTGAACTCGTCAGCTAGGTTGACGTGTAAGGATGGCGACCCGCCATTTTCACCCTCTTCTGACAACACTTCGGATTCACTTTCCTCTTCGTCGTCGCCTTCGTCGCCTTCTTCACCGATTTCCTCACTCATCCGCTCATCGTCTTCTTCCTCCATTTCTTCCATTTCATCGTCCTCCATCACATCATCTTCTTCCTCTTCATCGTCCGTGCTGCGACCTCGGTGGCCACCACCAACCATATGCCCGTGGTTGCCACCACTGACGACCGCGACTCCTCCGCCTGACGACGACCGCGACCCTTGCCTGTCGCCGTTGTCGCTGCTGTGCATCGAGAGGTCTTCAGGCTCCGTCTGCTCGGGTGGGTGTGCAGGGGATGCCCTGTACCCTCGCGGCGTCAGTGGATGGTGATGTGGGGACGGGTGATGGTGGCTAGGCTCGCCGCCGAAACCTAGCGCCGTTGCTGTTGCTGCCGCTGCTGCTGAGAGCGGTAGGTTGAGCTTGATGATCCGGCGCGTCTCTCGAGGCTTCCGCTCTCGTTTAGGACGATGCAGGTGCTCGGGTGGAGGTGGTCCATGCGGCGGTACACCAGATGTAGGTGCCGTCAAAGCAAGGGCTGCATGAGCTTCCCTAGCTAAGTCTTCAGCCGTCTTGGGACGTCTGCCTCTACGTGGTTTACCCACATTATTTTCATCTTTGGGACACTTGTGGTGCATGAGGTGGTGTCGTCTCCGAAACCGTCCTTGGCACTTTTTGCACTCGAAAGGTTTTTCACCTTTATGTATGAGCATATGCGCCTTCAGTTGGTTACTGTCTGAAAACTTGGAGGTGCAGAGCTCACAGGCGTAGGGTCGTTCACCTGTGTGGACTCGGAGGTGTCTCCGCAGGTTGGCGACTTGCACAAACTGACGCTCACAATGCGTGCAGTGATACGGCTTTTCTCCTGTATGTAGCCGCATGTGAGTCTTGAGGTGGTGGTCGCGCGTAAAGCGCTTGTGGCACTCACGGCACTCGAATGGCTTTTCACCAGTGTGGGTTCGCTCGTGGTTTTGAAGCACATGCTTGTACCCAAAGCAACGGTTGCACACGGAGCAAACGAAGATTTTGTCACGGGGCCCCGCCGCTTCTTTGGAGTGAACGCGCACCTTTCCGCCACCCGCTCCAGTATCATTGTTATTCCCGTGGTCCGGAGCCATCACTTTAGGTGGGCCGACTCCTGCAGCAGCGGCAACCTCCGCTCCGAGAGCAGCCAACGTCGCATCAACAACTTGAGCGCGGGCGGCTGCAGTCAGTGGTGCTAGGAAAGGCGTAGGCGTGAGGGTAGGCGGGACCAATGACGGCGCACTGGTCTGACTTGGCGGAGCTGGATGGCCGGAGTTGTTGTTATTGTTATTGGAGTGTACATGTTCGTGCGCATTTCCATGAACATTTCCATGGGCATTTCCATGGGCGTTACCGTGGGCGTTAGCATGAGCATTACCATGGGCGTTCACATTGGCTGAGTCTTTGATTGTAAGGGGGACGGGCCCCATGTCGCCCTCGGACCCTTCCTTCATCGTCGGCCACCACTAACGAAGGGAGCCTGTGGTCGACCGCAGCGACCAAACCTTAAAAGAAGAAGAAAAAAACATATTAGATTGGCAAAAGATTATGTGGATCATTACTGAATCATTAAGCCAAAAAAAAACAAAAAAACAGTGGATTAGTTGTACCAAGATGGGGCAAGATAGAATGAACAGTTGAGTGAAACTATTACGCTAAGTTACACGGCGTAGTTAACTCAGGAAACTCAAACCTGCAAACTTCAAGGCTGCATATTTTTCAAGTGAGGTATGTGCTAAGCTGATTGAACTACTAGTGATCTCCACAGGGTTGTGAGTTTCCCAGTTTTTACCAGAGGAAGTATTCACGCACTCTTGAAGTTTAGTAATGTGAGTTTCATGCATTAACTGCACTAGTTGCCCAGCAGTCTTCAAGGTATCTATTGACTTCTGATTAACTGCTCTTCAAATGCTTCTAAATTTATCGAATTTTGTAATTGTGGGTACAAGCACAGAATACTGTTTAACTAAGGGTTTCCTTTCAACAAGTCAACAACATGTCCTTTAGAAAGAGCATCCACAGCAACAAGTTTTAAAAAAAGCATTTGAAACATGTTAAAAATCGTCGTGAGACGACAGTACAATCAGGAAAAGTAGTTCGCTATCCGTCCCCCCATGTAACACAACATCTCTCTCTCTCTCGCTCTCTCTTGTCAAAGCGCTTTATGTAGGCCCATGTATCCTCCTCAACAAATCAAAGCGCTTTGAGAACTAGTGTAAGAAGTCAAAGCACTACAGTGCTTTAAGAACTAGCGTAAGAGGTCAAAGTACTTCGAAAACTAGTGTAAGAAGTCGCAATGCTTTGAGAACCAGCATAAGAAGCCAAAGCACTTTGAGAGCTAGCGTAAGAAGTCAAAGTGCTTTGAGAACTAGCGTAAGAAGTCAAAACACTTTGAGAACCAGCGTAAGAAGTAAAAGTGCTTTAAGAACTAGCGTAAGAGGTCGAAGTACTTCGAGAACTAGCGTAAAAAGTCACAACTCTTTGAGAACCAGCGTAAGAAGCCAAAGCACTTTGAGAACTAGCATAAGAAGTCAAAGTGCTTTGAGGACTAGCATAAGAAGTCAAAGCACTTTGAGAACTAACGTAAGAAGTCAAAGCACCTTGAGAACTACCATGTATGCCTTTATGATGATCTCCTATGTAGCTTCGACTCCTCTTCAACACTGCGATTGGTTAAAACTTATGCACGCATATGTTACCTAACTAGGAAGACCACTTGACCCTTCCTTAAATGAAATCAAAAGTCCAGCTAGTTGAATAGGCCATGAGGAAGCACTGTCACTTAATCGACTCATCATGAAATACCCTGTTGTAGATGACACTCACTTCGACTGGGTTTCTCTTCCCACTTCTCTTGTCAGCACTTTTCACTTGAAAGCGAAACGACTTCAATTCGACTTGGGCCAAATCGGATAAGAAAGGTCTGTGTACCCTCAAGTGTAATACGGTGAAGCGCAAAGGAGAAGCTGGGTAAGCCATTAAGTACTTATCTCAAAAAATTCTCTTTTTTCGAAGCTAAATCCGTATTTATAAGCAAAAGTGCTCAGCAAATGTAACCCATGCTCCCCTCTTTTCTTCCAAACTAAATCTATATTTATAAGCAAAAGTATTCAGCAAATGTAACCCATACTCCCCTCTTTCTTTCAAACTAACTCAGTAAATGTAACCCATACTCCCCTCTTTCTTCCACGTTAAATCCGTATTTATAAGCAAAAATGCTCAGCAAATGTAGCCCATACTCCCCTCTTTCTTCCAAGATAAATCCGTATTTATAAGCAAAAGTACTCAGCAAATGTAACCCATGCTCCCCTCTTTCTTCCAAGATAAATCTGTATTTACAAGCAAAAATGCTCAGCAAATGTAACCCTTACTCCCCTCTTTCTTCCAAGATAAATCCGTATTTATAAGCAAAAGTACTCAGCAAATGTAACCCATGCTCCCCTCTTTCTTCCAAGATAAATCTGTATTTATAAGCAAAAATGTTCAGCAAATTTAACCCTTACTCCCCTCTTTCTTCCAAGATGAATCCTTATTTATAAGCAAAAGTGCTCAGCAAATGTAAGCCTATATTCAATCGTACAAAATGTACCATATAAAACCAAAAGTCTATTTGTCTTATCTGACGTAGTATGTTTATGGGGATTGGGGGTGGGATGGGTTGAGACAACATCTAGCTAGTAAATGGTACACTGACTGGAAAACGTGTTTTTTTTTAATGAATGTACACGTTTCATTTCAATACTTCAGTCTAAACTTGAAGTCGAAGTGTAAGAAGTCAGAAGATTAGGTTTTAGCTAATCTCTCTTTTAAAATCTTTTTTCCTTCCTCTTTGGTAGGAAAAAGAGGACGCCTTACAGATGACGTAAGATTTTAGTAAAGAGAGGATTGAACCCGATATTCGAAACTGTGAAGCCTCCGATTATGATAGAAGCCAAGCTCAAGTTTAAAATAGTTCAAAACATAGCCCATAGCTGCTGGAGGAGGCTGGTAGCCTCACACGCTACCCTTGGTGTCCGGTAGGGAATTAGCCAAGGTGTTCTTTTCAGACCAACTTATTCAGACTTGTAATCTGACCTCTCCCACCTCTCAGCTATAATGTTACGATTGCTTAGTATGCCTAAGCATTGAACTCGGGCACACAATGTAAATAGTGAAACATTTTCCCAGTAAGATTTAATCCACCGAAAAGTAGTGATATCAAGTGTCTCTTTGTTTCTGTTTGCTAAATTTCTCAAGTACAGGACTGTAAAATACTACCTCCACGATACATTTCAACACCATTGCGGGGTTTAAGAACTAGTCATATTTAAACAACTGTAGTGAGTCAGTGAAAAAAAAAAAAGATACATATATACATCATGTCACTTTCTAAAGCACAAATGCAGGAATTCTGGCTGGGAGGGGGAGGGGGTTGTGGAAGAACCACAATTTATGCATCCATGGTAGAATGCATTTTGGGACGGAAGCTGCCTCTAGATTCTTAGGTTCAGACTGCCATAAGTAAGGCCGTACAGAAGATGTTGTAAGCGACCCGTTGCCGGGGGGGGCCCCGGGACCAACGATTACGGAAGGCATCAACAAGACAAAAAACGCCAGGTAGCTGTTTCAAAATTGGACAATGGAAAACAGTAATTAAAACAACACCGTGCAGCGATACTGACGGCTGTGTGAAACGAACATTCCAGCTAACAAACCACATTGTTTACTTCAGACCCACTGAAGTGACACAGCTTCCGTAAATGCAGAAAGGCTTAACGCTCGGTTTCACGTAGCGTGCGAGCCGCGTCGTCCAAGACCGTCAAAAACTGTCGCGAGGCGCGCTGATAGCACAAACAACGAAGTACGAGCTACACCACATCATAGCATTGATTAGTGGCCGCGGAAGCGCACAAGAACGTGGTATCTTCTCATTATTAAATTTCCCGGTGCTGCAGCACCAAACGAACATTATTTTACGGTAATGGTGACTATCCTTGAAGTCTTCGGACGATTTATTGCTACGTCAAACGATCGTTTAATACATTTTTAATGAGAATAGAAAACGCCGAAGCGCAACAGTACAAACACGCGTACCGGTAGGTTGTTCTTGTGGGTGAAATTCACGAATTTCAACCTGCGGAGTCTTGTTTTGACGTCGAGTGGACAAAGATGTACGTAGCATGAATACAAGTGTTGTTAAACTGTTAGTAATTTGGTGTCAATGCAGTTTTAAGTTTAAAATCCGCGTACCACGCTTCACGAGTACCTTTCACAGTTCAGTCCGCACGCTAGGGCATTCAGACTGACATTTAATTGTCCAAAAGGCAACGTAAATAGGTTTGCATCTTTATTTATTAAGCAGACAACTAGCATTAAAGATTGATTGGCTTTAAAGAAAGAAAA
>JAHWFP010250546.1:37684-51480 GCA_023313725.1 Lithobius niger
AAAAACCAGGGATACGAAATACGATCAGGGAAAGTCATGGAAAAACCAGGGATACGAAATACGGTCAGGGAAAGTCATGGAAATAATGGAAAATTGGTGAAAAGTCAGTGACAGAGAAATTCGTTTTTAGAAGGAACTGGTTTTTTTTTTAGAACTGATTTTTTATGAAGGTTTTTATTTTTATTTTTAGTTTAGAGAATGAACCGTTTGGTCTCGTAAGTCCGACTTCCTTTACCACTACCCTCTCGTCCCATTTTTTTTAAATAAAAATAAAATTGACAAAAATTTTCAGAGCTGCCATCCAAATGTATAG
Organism: Lithobius niger; assembly: GCA_023313725.1. NCBI lineage: Eukaryota > Metazoa > Arthropoda > Chilopoda > Lithobiomorpha > Lithobiidae > Lithobius > Lithobius niger. The sequence goes on from JAHWFP010250546.1 coordinate 37,998, forward strand.
TTACGATGCCAGGCCTGCCCGTTGACTCTGTGTAATTGAAAATAAAAAAAAGTGCAAGTATTTTGATCAGGGATATATTTGAAGAAATAAGTCAGTTAAAATCAAGGATATTCATTTTCAGATATGAGTATGAACCCTGAATTTACGTGTGAACAAAATAAAATGAGTTGGCACGGCGGGGAAAGGGGGGGGGGGATTATACTACAGTGTTGCAGTGTGATATTTTTCGTTGTTCGGTATATTTTCTACTAAGGATGCCCTTATACACACACTTTTAGCTCGCTAGAAGCTGTAATTTTTGCACGGCTATAGGATGAACGATTCGGAATACAAATTAATATTAGTGTATGTGATGGAAGTTATTTAACACACTCACTCGTTTTCGAGTTGTTCTTGCACCCATTTCTGTAAAACTTATTTTATCAGCATAATAAGATCGTATAAATCAATACTACACATGGAAGAACATAAGAGAAGTGATCATTACAAATGATTTGAGTCACGGGATGCGCTTATTGAGCGAGCGAAGCAAACAAAAATAAGCGTTTTTATTAGCCAGTGTGCGCAAACATTTTAAGAAACTTATTTCGGCCCAACATGGCCATACACATGAGCTATAACCAGTTTTGCGAACCGTGCATGATCTGGGGGCGAACTGGGTAGCTGGTTCGAATCCAGGTCATGCCACTCCGATGAATCGTAAGTGCATAAAGGTGGCTTACTGAACTACGTTATTTCTAGTGTATGATTTTCGCTATTGGCTAATTTCCAATTTTCCTTAATAATATTTCCAGCGATTTATGTCTATTCATTTATTTATTTATTTATTTATTTATTCAACCGTACTCTTCAGCTTGGTTTTTATATTACTACTTGTAAACTTTATTTAGTAAAAAAAAAATGAAATCGCTTTCTGACAAGCAAAGCTCGCACACTTTTTTTTTTATTTCTGTGAAATGTACGAATAAAAACACTTTTTTTCCACACGTAACATGTAACCAAGTTCACTCTATCACCGGAAACGGTATTTTTCCCCCCCCCCCCCTCCCCCCACGCTCTACTCTTGTTATGCACAACTTTCCCAACACGCGTGGCCCAAACTAGGGGCTGCTTACTAATAAGGTAGGTCCAACTTGTTCGTATATAGGGTGAGGCGAAGGAAGGGGGAGAGACTAAAATCCCCTTCTATAACCCCTCGAAAAACGCACGCGACTAAAACGTGCGTGTGTGCACTCTCACTCATTGTGCAAAGAAAAGATGGGGGTAAAAGAAAAATCTAAAAAAAAAATTCAGAAGGGTATAAGGGTAAACGAATATCCCCTTACCCCTGAGCAGACGCCAAGGCTCTAAAAGTTCGAAGTCGTGTGGCTGTTGTGTACCAAATTCCCCTGGTCTACATAGGCTTCTACCCCTCTCCCCCAGTTTTATATGGACCCCCTTTCCTTGTTCGTCTCCCCGTATCAGGTAGGTATAAACGTGTCATCCCCTATTCTTAACCCACCCTATAGCGCACGCTGCTAAGAAAGAGTGAATTTCAATTAGGTGCAGGGGTAGAGAGGTGGACTTGAAAGTTACTGTGTTTAGACTTTTAGGCCTACCTGTGGACTGGTTTCGTTGCAGGCTTAAGAAACAGGAAACTGCTATAGCCGACTTTCGGTTGGTGCGTAAAGAGTTATTGCGGTCAACACTGCACGATGGTTTGTATATCGTTAGGCATTGTTGGCGAGGAACCGCATTGTTGGATGGCGTGCAATGGTGTGTTGTTACTAGCCTTATTGTTTAACAAGAATTATCTACAATTGCAGCATAACCACCCACTTCTATAACAATGATAACAATAAATACTTCCCTGCTAACAATAGCTAATGGAATGCTCTCATCGATGTCAATTCTACATATCAAAAATCAAAACTGGTAAAGGGGACCGCCAAGTTCCGAATGGTTCGGCCCTTCAAAGGAGTGATATCAACGAACCAACGCATTCGCCAAGTTAACCGCGCCGACTAATAGTTTGAAGGTTAAATGAAACCTAGAAAATTGCTACTTTCGGTAGCAGTGTTCAAGTTTTCATTTAACGTCCAAAGTATTATTCGGTGCGATTAACTTGGCGAATGTTTTGGTGTGTTGATATCGCTCCTTTGAAGGGCCGAACCATTCGGAACGTGGCGGTCCCTTTTACCCGTTTTTTTTTTTTTTTATATGATATCACTTCTTTTTTTTTTAATTGTGTATTAGACTCAACTCAACTAGCCTGCAAATGTGTAATAAAGTACCACATCAGCAATAGCTTGAGTGGTAATTTTTCTAATATTTTAATTTCATATCACTCCTTTGAGAGGCCGAACCATTCTCAACTTAGTCGCCTCTTTATCAGTGTTTGGTTTTGTTTTAATTTTTTATATTTTTTTTTAAATATTTTATTCATACTACTGTTTCGCTAAATTGCTCGAAAATCGTACGGAAGCACTATCGCTTTAGCTGCATAGGTCACGTGATTGCTCAGCTGACAGACAAACAACATCATTCGAACAACGAGTAGCCCATTGTAGTAGCCCAACGAGTAGCCGTGCTGATGTGTTTATTTCCTGCTTGTGTTACAAGTTCGTACTCAGCTGGGCCACGTGATACCATTTCTGATGACGTCACATTCGTGCATCATTTCGCTCGCTCGCCCGCTGTGTATTGCTTTAGGTATAGGAACTAGCGCCTCCCGTAACGAAATGAGGTAATTTCTGCAAGGTTCGTGTATTTTTCGAAGTGACAATAATTGCTGGCAGACAAAAGGTAATGTCACGAACCTATAGAACAGCGTTATGTGACGTCATATAGGCTGCAAGAGTGATAGGTGCAAGGGGCACTAGATTAAAATGGAGGGTTAAACAACGGCACTTCAAGTCGAGGTAGTGCTTTGAGAGTGAATTTCATAGGCTTGAAAAAACGTTGTTTTCTCCAGTCCCTTATGCTACTAGGTTGTAATTAGAAAATAAAGATTCCACTTGCTTAAAAATCTTGCCAACAAATCGACAAAAATCGCGCATTATAGGCCCAAGAAATCCACTCTTAACAGCATCGTCTTCAGTAAGACACCCTTCTTTTCCCCCTCCAGTGATCCTTGCAGCTAACCCAGTTACTGGCTCCAGCATAGAGTTATATACAATAATACTACGTTATGTCACTGCTCTGTAGGGCAGTGACATAACGTAGTATTATTGTGTATAACTCTATGGTGGAGCCAGAAACTGGGTTAGCTGCAAGGGGCACTGGAGGGGGAAAAGAAGGTCGTCTTACTGAAGCCAATGCTATTAGACTGGATTTCTTAAGCCTATAACGCGCGATTTTTGTTGTTGGAGAAAACAACGTTTTTTTAAGCCTAAGAAAACCCGCTCTCAAAGCACTGTCTTGACTAGAAGTGCCTTTGTTTTCCCTTACATCTTAATCTAGTGCCCCTTGTAGCTATGCTCTTCAGATGCAATCTCGTAGCCAATATGACGTTACTTGCCAATGTTCTATACGTATCATACGAATTTATTTGTCCTGAATTACAGTAACACCGTTCGCACGCCGGAATCGTGCTGAAGATTGACGGCCGCCATCTTTGGGGAAAAGGTATGCGGAATAGCATGGAGCACAGCCTATAAAACAAATTTCTGTTTAAGACACCATTACACCTTTTTCACGTTTACAAACGCAAGTTTACTAGTTTATTTTATTTTGTTTCAAACTTTAACTCGTCATAAGGGACAACCCCTGCTTCTCCCCACCCTCTATCCTCCCACTACAGCAGATGTTTCATACATACAGATCTTCATGGTGGAAACATGGTTTACGCAGATGCTACGCAAAATAGGTATAGGTAGTTAAAATCTTTAAGAAACCCAACGAGGGTCTCCACGTAACAACAACCCACCATTAACCTCACCTGAAGACCATCATACACCCACAACATTCTTCCTATCCCTGTGACAGCAGCTGGGGTTGGGGGTTTTGGGGGTTGTGTGTGGGGGTTGCATCGTCTTCTGCCTACGTTGCTTGGCTTCCTGCCAACAATAGGGGTTGCACGAGCCTCCACAAAGGGGAACTTTTACCCCCTCCCGAACTCTCGCTAAAAAACAGCCATCGAGATTTAGAGGGGGAAGTGGCCACGTGCACCTCTATGGCCGCCATGTTTTTGAGAAAACGAAGCAGTTTCACTTGGTGCTGGTCCGTGTAGAGACGATTCTCACGTTTATAGTGCCGTGCGGAGCAAAGACGAACCATGGAGCTTATCTGACACACAGACCTAGACTGGTGTCTACGTCTGTATTCACCATAATTCTTTAACCAAGAATTTATAGGGTTTGGGAGGAGAATTTGTAACTCTAAAAAATCCCCATTGAAACATGTTAGATTCGTTCCTATTAGTTCAGTCCGAGTTTTCAGAGGGCGCCACGTGTTCCATCTGGTATTTGCTCATTTTTCAGCCCAAATCTAAAGTAAACTAAATTACAACTAAACTAGGCTAAATAATAATCAAATACAAGCTAGTTTCGTTTAGTTTAGTTTAATTTTAGGCTAGTTTAATTTTAGGCTAAAAACTGAGTAGAAATTAACACATAAAACACATGGCGCCCTCTATAAACTCAAGACTGAACTAATGCGAATGTATCTAAGACGTTTCAGTATGGGTCTCAGTCACAAATTCACCTCCCCAACCCTATAAATTCTTGCTTTAACTAATTGTTCGATTCATTTCATTTTTTTGCACGTGAATTTTATGCCCTAATTATAAATAACCATATCGTTCGCTTCGATCACTCTACCAGCGTCGCCGCATGCTTCATGTAGCCCTAGTTTCTTCGACCCCACAAGCGTAATACTATCGATGTACTGATTGGTTAGACGGAAGCTAATTGCAACTGCTGCTCATAGCTTGTTCATCACATTCCCCGGCATGTCTACATTTCATGTACGTCATTCAGAACGTATAATTTGTTTGTTTGAGTGTTCGTATGCCAACTCCTCTGGAAGTAAGGCACCTATGAAGATGAGAGTAGCACCAAATGAGATAGAGAGAGCAAAGCGAGAAACGTGTTGAAAAGTTTACTACACGTGGAAATCGCTTTGCTCACTCAATCGACGTATCTTGCTTCAGAAACGCGAGTGTTTGACAACATCTTAAAACCTATAGGTCTACTTTTTCCGTGAGTCCAAAATGGAAGCCAGTGCCACAAAAGAAGTGTTATCAGAAAGTATGCTCATTGTATAATAACACTCACCAATCATACTGGGGTTGTTAAGGGCGTTGCTATGGAGTTTTACGTTAAACATCGGCCCATAAGTATATGTTTATTACTTATGGTCGACTGATTTGTTGCCTGTTTTTAGCTTACTGGGGCGCTGCATGGCGACAATATACACCAGTTCTTAAATATGGTTACGTAAGCAATCTTAGCGAAGAACTACTACTGGGCCGCCATCTTTAGTTGATTGCTTTAGCGGAAAAGTTGGTCTTCTATACAGTCGATGAGTACGCTGCTTCAGCGGTGACGTCACACCGAGGTAGCGTAAAGTCACCGCGCATTTAAGAACTACTTTGATGAGATGGGACTTCAGCACTGAGTTGTTCCGTGAAGTTTAAGAAATTGCTAAACGGCGCAAAAGCCAACATCGAAACCGAACGTACCCGTTCCCCCGAAAATTATTGGAACTACAGCAGACACTATACAAATAATAGACTTTCACCTAATTTCAAAACCACATTAATGACGGAGTCATCGTATTCATTTAGGTGAAAATACAAATGAAGAACGCCTGGCCTTACCATTTGAGCACCTCAGAATCTATCGTTTACGGCAGGGACCTTCTACTATTCGGTCGGACCAATCAATGCAACGCGAAAAAGTAGAAAACCATCCACTTCAATCGAAGAGCGTAAACGGGCGAGATTACCCAAGATGCCACAGTTTGTAACGTGTTCCTAAACGACAACAAAGTTAGACGATGCTTGCTTTTTCGAAGCTAACAAAGACGTTTCTTTCACCTAGCAGTGGTTTTCAACGAAATCAGTGAATAATTATGAAACATCTGGTCGCACAGTCTTTGCTGAAAGTTAGAATAGACTTTATTAAAACAAAACGACACAAAAACAAAACGACACATTTTTATGAGAATATCCAAGATGAGACCGACCGTTGATGAAGTTATTTCTTCGAACCAAAACAATGGCTTTACGATGCCGGATTGTCATGTTGCTCTCCGTCTTTGACACGAGTTAACAAATGTTGCTTATAATTGTCAGTTGCCTTCTCAGTTACATTTAGGTAGCCAGCCTGTTGTTGCTTTTTTTTTTTTAGGGAACACGAACCCAAATTGGGTTATCTGGCCCATGACGATGAGAGATAGCTTAATACACTTTAAAAGAATTTAAATTTTTGGAGCCGTTCGGATTACGTTTGGTAATGAGTTCGTTTGTCACGATGTCTGTCCATTCATCCAGTTGGGCCAGAAAACCTAACAGCCAATGAGATGCAAGAATCAGCAAATATGGCGCGAATCGAGTCAATGACGTTATTTATGACGTAGTATGCGTTCAAGTTTTAAAAAAAAATGCCGTTGTCTTGCCGATATATCTCGCAAAGATCTCGCATTGCTTCTCACGCTGCTCCATAGTATTGATTGGACCGACCCTACCAAAGCTGCATAGAATCCAAGGTCCTTGGTTAATGGGTTAAAATCATTAAATTATAATACGGATTTGAAGGACTGTGTACGTTTTTGTTTGTTTGTTGTAAAATAGTGTTATTTAATAAATTGAGACAAAACACGACACTCGATTTTGATAAATGTAGAATTCTACCAAACAATGAAAGTTTTTCCCCAATGACTGCGAACAACCATCATCGCTGCGGGATGACACATGGTTCAAACCCAAATTGGTTTTACAATGGGGGTTTGTTAGTGTAAATCTTAAAATCGATGTGACCACCAAACTCTAAAAACATAGCCTTATAGCTATTGAAGAATTTTATTTAAGCCTCTGACTTGACTCGGAAATAATTAACAAAACGGTTTTACAGCTTCATTCTTATAATTATATTATAATTATAATTATATTATCATTATTCTTAAAATTAAAGGCACATTGCTTGTGATACTTCGCCTTGTTTACGATCAGTAGGTATGGGATATATTCTGTCCTTTTCTAAACCGTATCTTGGCACCCTTGTGTTGGCGGTTTGAGCCCCCGTGCTTTCCCCTCCATTCAAAATTAAGCCAATTCTACTATAGGACCATTAGATTACTTCATCTGCCGTAAAATTCCAAAAAGAAATTAATTTTTTTTTTAATTAAACGTTTTAGTTTTGCGATAACAAAACACGAAAAAAGTGCTGGTTCATCGACATTTTTCCACGTTCATCGCTCAATAGAACCAACCAAAAAACCACAAAGAGCTGTAAATAACATAAAGATAACAGTGGCGGGAGCCCCCCCCCCCCCCCCCAAAAAAAAAAAAAAAAACGCGACGAGAGCACATAATAATCCTTGGAAAAATCGTATACTTATTTACCATTTTCATAAAATACTTTCAAGCCATGCGAAGTCTACATCACGTAACGCAACGCAAGAAAACTAATCGTATAGTAAACATATAGTGTCCATACGCTTTCTATCGGGGTGGGGGGGAAGAGGGGGGGGGGGGGGGTAGAAAAACGATGACCACTTTACCCCACCCCCCCGACAGAAAATAAATATTTCTATATTGCCACTGAAGATAAATTGGAAATGAGTCATCAGTTAAAATTGTACACTAACGGAACAGCGTAGTGGAGTAAGCTACGTTCATGCGCTTACGATTCTCTCGAATGGAGCGAGATCCGGATTGGAACGGGCGAATTAACCAGTGCTTCACCAGATCACTGCGTACTGCCTTTATTGACATGGCCACTCATCCACTGGCTCTACCGATATGCCAGTGGACGAGTGGGTGCATCGGTTAAGCCGGTATGGCGCAGTGATCTGGTGGAGGAATGGTTCGTAATTTCGAAACCGGGTCATGTCACTTGAATGAAGCGTAAGTGCATAATGGTAGCTTACTGTACTACGTTATTAAGTTGGTTAAAGATAGCTAGCTATTCGCTGAATGACGAGTCGCAGCACCTAGAGCCATCTTCTGCCGTTACTCAGTTCTACGTAGCACTTGATTTCAACAAGCGAAGGAATGGGCAAAGAAATTTCTTTTTACACAACAAACTAGCCACGTGCCTCCTTAATTATTGAGTGTAAAGTTGGTGCGTCCACTTGCACTAGGGAGCAAGCGGTCTAGGACGGTGAACGCTATCACCGTCACTCGATGCTGCCCATCTAGCGTTTCAAAATCTGCGTTTCAAAACGGTCGATATGTACTGACAAATAAAGCGCTCGTGATGTCGTTAGGCTTAACTTTATCGCTTGCTTCCTGGTGCATATGAGCGCACCAACTTTACACTCAGTTATAAAGGAGGCACTTAGCTTGTTTGTTGTGTAAAAATAAGTTTATTAGTGTGTTCTTTCGCCTGTTGAAAGTAAGGGCTAGACATAACTATGTCGGCTAACGGCAAATGGATAACGGCTAACGGGAAATGGCTAACGGCAAATAAATAAGATATCCATGTAGCCATGTTGCTTGTTTCGGTGGCTACATGGATATCTTATTTATTTAAAAATTATAAGCTGAAAAATACTTTCAGCACTTTGTTATTTAGATTGTTGTCTTTGTTTCTTTCTAGCATGTTTATTTTATTTTTACTGTTGTTATTGTATTTTTTTCTACGATGCATCTTAACTTTGCATTTGGTATAATTAATTAATGGTAATAATTGCAGTAACTTTGCATTCACTCTGATTAAATATTATACAGTAATTAAAATAATAACTTAAACTAGTAATAAATATGGTGATAAAAATGGCTAATAAAATAGTAACTTTGCAATTGCTGATAATGATGGTAATAATTTTATTATTACTATATTATTATATATTATTTTTCTATGATGCACTCAATCTTTGCATTTGTTGCATAAGTTAACATTTGTAATTCTTGTGTGGTTTTTTTTTTAGATATTTTTCCATATGGTAGCCAACACGAGCATTAGTTAACACGAGCACGATGCTTTTGTTTTTAGTACTTACCATAACCATTCCTTGTTTTATATAATGATGCTTTTTGACCGTCTCATTTGTTCATCTGCCTTTTATTTTTTACTTGGCCAATCCTACACCTCCTGTGTCCAACACGATTGGCGATGCCATCGGGGGTCTTAGAGCCCCTGGCAGGTCTAACCTTGGTGGTAAGGCATTCGTGTCCCCAATACCTCATCCCCCTGACCTTCCCACGGCCAAATCTATATCTTTATATGATATTGTCTTTTGTTTTTAAATTGGGCTGGCTGTTAGTGATCCTAGGGTCTTTGCCTGACCTGTTGCTATTGTGACCAACTGTGATTATTAGTATTGTATTAGCTCTTGTGGGGTGAGGACACATACAGCATTTATACTGTTTACCTAATTCAATCATAAACCATTTCTTATTCTTATTAACGTTAATGCTGAAACAACCATGAGGAATCATGAGACACCCCCTTAACCACAAAAACCGCATATTTTAATTCCAACTGCGCATTTATTTCAATTTGCAAAAATATCCTCCCACATCTTAGCACCGTCCTGAAAACTGTATATTCATTCACTCTCGTTTTTTCTCAGTAACCATGGCAATGCATTGGCAGCTGGTGTGTGGGGGTTGCCAACCCCCTATTCCCCCCCCCTTTATTATGAGTGGAAAATCTGTGTGCTCCCGCCTTCCACACCCCCTCCCCCCCTCAAAAAATATGGATCGTGCCACGTGGTCTCTGCAAAGCGTTCGAAAACTTTGTCGAGGTCGCAAAGAAAATCTACCCGCTTTTCTTTGTGTGACAAGCCTCCCCCCCACCCCTCGAAACCCCCACCGACCCCACAACCCTCCTCTCTCGTTCCCCAACTTTCGCCCACGTTATGCCATATTTTTATCCCCTATTTGTGGCCTTCACGCTCGATCCCGCGCCATTTTGGAAGTAGCTTGTAGTTGGTTGGGGATGGGTGTGGATATATTCGTTCGGTTGAGATGCGATGCTAGAGTTGCTTTTTTTTTAAAAAAAAAAATACAAATAGGCTTACACATTTTTAAGAAAATTCCTACGTCTGTATTATTGCCCTTCCGTATCTCCAGATGGCATTTAATTCAGGTTACAACAGACTTGTGTCGAGTTTCGGCCAAAGCTTTTTAACTCTATATTCCGTCGCTTGTCGTAGCTCGCGACGCCATGCGGCCAAATGTCGTATTTTCCTCTAATCTGTGGTATTTTCTTTCATGGGCAAGACATAATTAAAATATACGCTGTGTAGAATTTAGAAAGTAAAAATACGTGCAAAAAATATAACTCATTCTGCGGTCAGTCCGAGCACACTCCTCAATCGAGCATTGAAAAGACATTGAATCCAGGAAGGTGTCTCACTTCTTTCTTTAAGACAAGGCCGACTGAAGATGAATTCGCGTGTTTATCTCCCGGCTCCACGCAAAATCTCGCACAGGTCGCGAACTTAAATGCGCCTTTTCACCTTCTCAACTCCTAGATGCAGCGTCGTAGAATCTTCGAGCAATATAAATAAAATAGCCGTCAATTAAAAATGAAACAACACTATTCGCAGCAGCGCCGCGATTTTCATAACTAAAACGAGATCACGTGACCCACATCAGCCTATTGGATTACGGAGAATCTGGAACGTGGATGCTGTGTTTAGAATGTAGGCAACTCTATATCCAAATGGTGAACAGGCAGGCGTCTTTAACTAATTTAATTTGTACGTGTGTATTTTTAATTTTTTTTCCGTAATAGAACAAACAATTGATAAAAAAAAAGGCAACAATATAATATCTGAAAAAAAACAGAGTTAATTCATTTTCATTTATGTTATACACTAACAACGTAATATATTATGTGCCCGGCGTATCTTGAGTCCTGCAAGCATTTTTTGAGCGGCTACGTCCTCTTGGAGGGGGCGGCATTCATCGACGGCCGCCATTGTTTATTTTAACCATCTTGGATATCAAAAAGGCACTCGGCTACCAAAAACGTACAATCTATTATCTGTGATCGTTCTGCAGCGAACTCAAGATAGGCCGCGGACACTTTAGTGGTACTAAGATTGGTAAATCTCAAATTCTTCCTTTTAATTTAAGACACAAAGTGATTTACTCTACGGATTGTAATTTTTCTTTTTGTATTTACGACAGTTAATAAAGGCCTAAAAAACCAAATCTGCCCCGTTTAACAGTTTTCAATACTCTAAACCACGCAGCTACAAAGAAAAAAATTAAGTAAACAAATAAATAAATAATTGGCTACACTACACGTACCATGTCATTCCCCACGTCCGAGCGTCGTGGTGTCTACAACATAAACGCCGTAACCAATCTTAAGACGCACCGGCCACAGAAAACAAAATTATTATAAATAAAATAAAATTGAATTAAAAAAAAAGGTGCACTTCAGTTCAATAACGCAGGCATCTTCCACTTCTAAAACCAAGGAGGTATAATCTCAAAAAATTAAAAATTCATAACGGGGCGGGTGGTGGAGGTGTGTGAGGGGGAGGGAAGGGGTGAGGCTGATTCCAAGCACTGACACCGAGTGCATATCAGCTTCGTTCAGCATGGCGTGTTAGGTGCATCGATAAGCGACACGTGGATAGCAACAAGGTGCTTTTCCACCAGAAAATGTAAGTGATCCATTTACATGGCAAACTAACTCGCGAAGGTAAACGGGAAGGTGCACCAACTTAAGAAAAAATGAAATTTGGGCTAGGACTTGAACGCGGGGTCCACCGTTTTGTAGCCGTTTGTTTTTAATTTTTTTAATTTTATTCAATTGATCACATTTAAAAAAAATATATAAACATCAAAGCGTATATAGCGTGTAGTATGGTCGTTCTAAAAGAAAATAATGTATCGCCAATACGTTATTGAGTCGTAAACTATTTATTTTTTTATTGTTTTGCCACATGACTTTCTAGTGGTGTTGAGTTTTAGACTTGAAATTGGTACCATTGAAAAGTTCGTTTCCAACTGGCTATAATAGTATGTTGGAATGTCAAAATGGTTAAATTTGGCAAAAATATGAATTTTTGTGGTGGGACCTAGATCAAACTATTCAAAAATTTTGATCCACGAAAATTTAAGGCACCAGCACGCGCATGTAAAACCAAATCCCCGCAACAAAACATGTTGGCCGTTTGAAGTCGTGATATCAAACGCCAGGATCTTTAGCCGAGTTTTAATCCACCAAGTATTAGTTCGAAGGTTAAAATAAAATTCAAAATTGCTAGGCCTATTTATTTAATGTTTGAAGTCTTTGTCGGTCGGGTTACATTGGAGAAAGAGCTTGGTGTTTGAAATCACGACTTCAAACCACCGAAAGGATTGGCGGGAATCCTTAACAAGTTTTGTTTGGGGAAAGATATTACATAATTATATTTTTTATTCACACTGGTAAAATCTAATGACGTATGTTACATTTTCAGTTAGTGGCCGTGGACATTTTTTCCGAATTATTGGTAGTATGTATTTTCTATTAAAGAAGAAGTTTCCAAATTAAAGCAGAACTCAATTTGGCCTGAATTTCTGAGCCCATTTTTCTGTTATTATTACCAATGTTCAATAATAATAATAATAAAAATAATAACTTTAGCCACAAGGCAAGGATAACGGCAGGGCTCAGGGCCACTAACGCCGCTCCTAAACTAAAATAAGATTAGTAAGTACGTTTCAAGTAACAAGTGAGTGGTAGACGCTGTAAAAGTTTACGAAAGACATGGACTGACGGAGCCCTGACCACATCCTCCGGAAGTGAGTTCCATGGCTTGACCACTTGAAGAGCAAAGAAATGTTTTGTGCACTCCGTTCGCGGTCCCTGGACCAATAATTTAAAGGAGTGACCTCTGGTACTCGTTCCTGGAGAAAGCTCGAAGAAAGGTCGTCAACCGACAAAAATCCCCGTACGATACGAAAAGTCAGCGAGAGGTCAGCCCTTCGCGAATCAAGTGGCTGCAGCCCAAACTTTGTCAACCTCTCCCTTTGGGAAAACCCACGAAGACCCGGTAGACCACGTGTAAATTGACGATGTACTACCTCCAAACAATCGATATCTTTAAGCAATAAAGGAGACCAAACCGGGCTGGCATACTCTGAGATGGGGCGTACATAAACCTTGAGTGCCCAAACCAAGGGTCTCAAATGGAGATTTTGCGAAACATCACCTAACCATGGCTAAACGACGATAAGCTTGAGCCGCGATTTTAGCGCGATCTTCGTCGCAGCATTTTGAGAAGGGTCGGGGGGGGGGGGGGGGGGGGTTTTGTCATATTTCGTTAAAGACGGACCGTGCAGCGGGTGAGCGTTCGACGGGGTTCAGGTGGCTCACGAATCTGAAAT